>NMRB01000018.1:577568-613237 GCA_002633025.1 Notospermus geniculatus | reverse complement strand
AATTACATGCTCCCTACGACGTTTAACGTCGTATAGAATTTACCATGAGCCCAAAATAGACACTGATAAAAACGAGCCCAAATTACCTCTGAGAGCCCCAAATACCTTTAGCTGATGACAAAGGAGAATGTTTGAAAAGTAGAACTTAATTCCACAAGTTAAACCCACTGATTATTTCCAGAAATCTTTGAAAATAAACTAGAAAATTTTCGTTCAGCACAAATCCAGACATCGTCAAAACGGAACTCTGTCTCACCTGAAGTTGGTGGTGATTCATCATACATTGACCTACAGTGTCATACCAAACTAGTATCAGCCACGGGTGAAACAATCATCATCACCGCCAGCATGAATCGAATGATTGACGGGTCATAAACACTTGCAGCCTACTGTTTGCTTTTGATCTCTGACAAAGCTTTGATGTCAGTGTCCACTACTACTTGTGGTGTAGCTGAGCTGGCACCCGATACAGTTGGTGCAAACTTGTGAATTATCAAAGGCCCAGAGCCAGACTCACTTTTCTTTCCTGCACAGGACTGATAGGCCTATTTAACCCTTGGTGGTTGAAGATGGCAATTTACAGATCATTAATGTAACCTGGAGTTTTTCACATTTATTTCAAATCTCATTGAGATGCCAGGATTAGCAATTTAAAATTTAAATGCTAAATCTGATTTCTGCTGAGATCTTTGGGAGATGGTTGAAAATTGGACTGGGTGTCCTGTTATTTATCGGCTATATATAGCTATGATGCAGGTGTGGATCAAAGGACGGTGGTGCACGGGGGCACGCCCCCCCTTTGGGCAGACCATTAAAACGTTTTGTCACGAATATTGCCAGACAACTACTTAATACACTTGTCAAATTCCTGGATCCGCGCCTGTGACATCCCAGTTTCCTAATGTGAATGGTTATCTAAATTGTTCCAGGTGTATTCATCCAAGCTGCTGAGTTGACAATGAAAATTATTGATGGCCCATCATCAAATCTAGCGTAAGTACATGTAATATGTATTGCTTCTGGTAACCTGGAGTTACTGGCATCAATAGTACAATAACTGAGACAAGCTAGGCATGACAGGACCATGGCTTTGTTGGAGATTTATTGTCATGAAATTGATTTGACAATGACCTGATTTCTAATTTACACTTTGCTGGACCATTTCATGCCCTTTATTCATCTCCCACCATACAGGTATCAGAATAATTACAACACTGGTTATGAACAGCCAAATACAGCTTCTCTGAAGATGAGAATCAAGCCATCAGGTTTTTCTGGACCTCCTCAACTTAAAAGGCTTGTTGGGAAGTGCTTTTCTAAGATTGATGATTCGTAAGTTGTGATATATAATGTGAGAAGGGCTGAATTTTGTTAGTTGAGGTAGGCTGCCAAACTTCATGACCGAGAGCGTTCCTTTTTTGGCCGACTTCCTGTGCTACCAACTTTCGCCAGCATTCACAAAGATCTTGCAAGAGTGTTCCAGAGAAATTAATTTTGGTTTTAATAATCTATGCCTGAAGGCTCGTCTACACCATCAACATCTTCAAAACAGTTCTGTGACTAAACATTTAAAAACTGTTTTGGAAGTGTTGCGGCTTGTTTCGGGGTTGGTCTACACTCTGCAAGTGCAACATTATCAAAACATGTTTTCAAATTGTTTCGCAAAAGTTGCAGGTCCAGTCCACACTGTGCAACAAACCGAAAACAAGGTGTTTTGGAAATGTTGGAGCTGGATGTTTTGGAAATATTGATGGTGTAGACATAGATCTTGAATGTATCATTTCAGGTATCGATATGACTTTTGTCCATTTGTTAATGTCACTCAATATGAACAAAGTATACGGTGGAATCCGTACAGTGGTATCCTAGGGTAAGTATGACTTCGCTATAGTATTTGTTATGTTAATGTTTAGAATATAACCTAAATCGTTGACAAACTGGCAAGTGACAAATGAACAAGTGTGCTAAGTCCACTACCACTTAAAGTGTTTCAATGACATAGTGTGCCAATTCACTTTTGTCGCCTTTAGTTTCTTTGTCATTAGGTCTCTAATTTTTTTCAGGGTCTACCAAGAATGGGAGATCATCAACAACACATTTGTGGCAATGGTAATGCGAGAGGGGGACACCTGTGGAAAGGCATTCCGTTCGACAAAAGTGATATTTCGTTGTGGCATGGAAAATGCGATAGGAGCAGTGAGTGAGCCAAGGACGTGCCAGTATGAAATGATATTCAATACTCCTCTTGTCTGCCACAATCATTCCAGGCTGGTGTACCCAATTCTCAGTGAGCATTTAAGGAAAAAGTGGGATTTTTTAGAAACACAACTATTTGAAAAAGAAATCACGAAGAAGGTTAGTTTTTCTTTGGTGTTGTGCTTGAGGATGAAAGTCTGTTGGTATATTGAATAATGCTTTGCTTGAAAAGAAGCTGTTTTCGTCCCAATTCATGCTGTGGGAAATTAGATTTTCCCGTTTGGCTTCTGAAGGTCCATATACTAATACAGCCAATCTCAGCATTTTGCTAAAAAATGTAGGAGCTGGTGTCTGTCGGCATGCATTTGGCTACAGCTGTTTCACATGGACTACCTTGATCTCAAGTCAGGCATGAAACACACCCTCATATGATATCGGGCATTTTGCCATGTGAATACCAGTAATGTTACTTTTGTACTTAAAAGTCGTATATATTATTCCAGGGGTATGACAAAAATCTGCGACAGATATTTGAGGAAGCAGGGTTTTGTCTTCCTGGCTCTGTTAAAGACCAGATGGCCAAAGTGGCTGTAGAAATGGAGCAGAAGGATGAGAAGAAAGCAAACGGAGAATTTGATGCACACGAGAAATGTAGTGCTGCATGTACTGCGGTATGTATAGTCTATTATTTATTGGAATTAGATTGCTTGATGGACAGCAGTTCAACTTTGCCCCTCACTCATGGGCCAGGCCATGAGGAGGTCAATATCAGTAGAAAAATGACTTTCTAATATAGCCCTGATCTTGAAGCCAATACTCCAAGGTATACAGAACAGAAAAAAACATTGATTTGTCTCTACTAGAAAAAAAAAACCAATATGGGCTTCAAATATGGCTGCCAGCTGGCTGGATCATGCCTGGACACTGAGCTGCTGATAGTTGTGCATGTTGTATTTCTTTTCAGGAATTCCAAAAGTTACAGGCTGAGATCGAGGGGTTGAGAACCATTCTACAGTTGAACAGTCCTCAGTCAAGTAATGGTGCTACTTGTAAGTTACCGATAATTGTTTCATTAGAGAAGGTGTCCATGATATGATCCTGTTGACATATACTTTTACCACTTTATTCTGTAAAATCCAATTTCTTCGTCATGTGCCTTGGTGTGCCTACTTCTTGCAAAGGAATATCATGATCTCGCCAAATGGCGTAAAAGTAGCATGATTTCCCTTCATAGTGTTATCTCTCAAACCACCCACAGTAATATCAAGAATATATTACCCATATTCTTGGTAATATCCATATGCACAAGCCAGGTACTGTGTACCGGTAGTATTGAATTGTACGTCTATTACATACATGTACCGGTACTGCTTTTTGCTAATGCTGGTCGAGTCTCCATTGTTTTTGATTGTTTTTTCCATTGTTTTTTTTTACCTGAGTTTTTCCATTGCAGGATTACATAGTTTATACATTTGATCACAATTGAAGTCGTCGTGATGGATCTGAGGTATAACGACAGCAATGGCACCATGGTTTCACCTTGCCTAGCCAAAGCTTCTTCCACACCAGCTCTGTGTACGAGTACTGACTATTTGTCATGCCGACTATGAATTACACAGAGTACAGATGCTTCTGGGAGACGACCATCCTTTTACTCAACTCTCAAGTCTTGGATTCATATCGCTGTGTGAAGCCCTTGTTGGGAATTTAGAGACATTCTAATGTGTTTGCTGTGATTTATGATTTCTGCCAATGTGTTTTCATATAAAGTCCGACCTGATCATACGGCCATTAGTCATGGGGAAAGGACTTTACATTGAACCCCAGTGAGAGACATGTGACCTGCTCTGTCTATTTATTTCTGTCATTGTACATTATGCTTGTCACCACAAACAAACACTCAGCACAGATTCATTCCTGATTCACGCATGGCATGAAACTCTAAGGTGAAGATTCAATCTTTGATAAACTTTACCTGGATATGCTGGAGGCATGAATTTGCGAGGTTGTAGTACGGTGTGGTATGTTCTCTCGTAGGATTTTTTGCTAAAGTTGATTTTTTTTACTGTTTTGGCTTCAGTGAGGTTATAACTGCCCAAAAATGACGGGGTGCAAATTTTCTGACCCTTCCCTCACTTTCTGGGCGACACCAACGGATACAACGACTGAGGTTTGTACAGGAGAATGGGACCCGATGTACAGCTAACTTTTGAACGGTTGGATTTACACCCCATAAATGTATTACCAACAGATAAAACATGGTGCCTCTGAATCAGATAGGCATATTCTTAATTGTTTTTAGTCGTTATGTAATGAGAGATGACGTTTTTCATATAAATTAACACAAAATGAGTCGAAATGCATAAAACACCATTTCCTAATTACGTAAACCGCTTAAAAACGCCAAGAATAGGCTTATTTGATTCCGAGGCACCATATTTCTATCTGTTGGTAATACATTTATGGGGTGTAAATCCAACCATTCGAAAGTTAGCTGTACATTGTCTCCCATTCTCCTGTATAAAGCTCAGTTGTTGCGCCCATTGATGTCCAATGGTAAAGTCAGTTCGCAAAATTGGGGGACGCCCCGCAAAGAGGTTAGTGGTCAGAAAATTTGCACCCCATCAATTTCTGATAATTTGGACCCTAAAGTACCTAGAACTGCAAAAAAAATCAACTTTAGCACAAAAATCCTACGGGAGCTGCTTTGTTGACAGACCACACCGCACTATTGTAGTGAACTAAAGCCTTGTTCACACTGGCAGTGCGCTGGGATGCATTGAAAAGATTGCCATGCGGTGTCAGTTTTGACATAGTGTGGCGTGACGCAGTTGCGTGTGGTGGTCATTCATTGTGCCAGAAATGTCCTTGAACATGATGGCCGCGGTGAAACCCGCCAGCAGGCGATTCAATGCAGAAAAATACTGCCGGAGCGATCGGGGGAATTCATAATCGCTCATCGTGTCCTACTGCTTCTTACTGCTTTGGGTCCCACCGCACGTGTGTAGGCCTACACCAGGAGAGAATTTTAAGAGATTGCTTCAGATTTCATTAATAGAGGGACAATATTGAAACTGACAAACATTTGGTCTCATCCTGCCAAGCTAAGAGCAACATGCGGCTGGTTTTGCTGTGACGGGTCACATATTATGTATAAAATGATTATTGTCTCGACCTATCGGTTGAATGTGCATACTTTGCTTATATATATGTGAATGTGTGATTTTGGTCGGGTCTAGCCAATAAAAGTGGTAACTTAAATTAAACAATGTCTTGATTAAATATATTCCTATTTATCAAAGATGTAGAAACTAAACAAAGTAGGTCAGTTGAAAACGTCTGCCTCAATGACACCAAGAAAATGTTCCAAGTTACAAAACAATAAGTAAAAGCAACATGCGAGTGGAGGTGGGACAAACATACCACCCTCTAGGCCCCACCTCGAAAAAATGCCAGGAGATCCAATCTGACCAATAAACCATCTCATGGTGTCCCGGCCTTCACGGGGGGATAAGTCATAGCTGATCATATACTGTAAACCGTGAAATTTTCGCGTGCGTTTTATTTTCGCGATCATGGTCCGAAACACGAACTTAAACAGCGCAAAAAATTATGAAGGTAAACGCGGAAATTAGTCTGCGCGGTTTGCAAAAATGATAAATTCACCAACTTTTAGCGTCGCGAAAATTTCAGTTTACAGAAGGTCATGTACAGAGGACTAGTCACAACGTTGCCATCTCACCTCGCAGCGTTCTAAAGTATCAAGCTGTAGAAACATAACACACCACGTTAGCCTGGGTTGATCGGGCTACCCCTGCTAAGGCCGGGATTTCCTTGAACATTTCTTGGTGTCATTGAGGCAGACGTTTTCAACTGACCTACTTTGTTTAGTTCTTACATCTGCCACCAGGGGCAGGGGAGATGTATGCTATTGCTATCTTTATAAAACCATTGATAAATGCAATTACCTCGAGGTATGAAAGGGTTTTTCAAAGGGATTTTCAGGGTCTGCAGAGTGACAGGACAAGAATAGTGATGAAAATCGTCTGCTACAGGAAGTGTGTTGATGGCATGGTGCTTCAATGTCCACTGTGCACCCGCAACGTCCAGAGGCTTTGTGAATCAGGTCCCAGGTGTCTTTGTCAGCTGGCAGCCAGCACTTTGTGGTCAAGGGTGACAACGAAATGGCTCTTGGAATGAAATGGCTCTTGAAATGGCTTTGATAAACAGGAATACATTTATTAATCAAGACATTGTTTAATTTAAGTTACCACTTTTATTGGCGAGACCCGACCAAAATCACACATTCACATATATAATAAGCAAAGTATGCACATTCAACTGTAATAGGTCGAAACAATATTCATCTTATACATAATATGCAACCATCAATCATAATCTCGAACACCCCTCCTCAAGATTTGATGCAAAGATGCGAAATCCTCACTGAATCACCATGAATTTCACTCGTATCTAAGGTGAAAAAAAGGTCAAAAGTGAACTCAATGAATATTTTGCTTCAGAAAGTTAATCAGCATTGAATATAATTGGTGAATATATTCCAAAATTACGTAATACCTTTGTGTGCAATTTCGCCAAAAAACTCCGCAAGAATGCCGAACTTAGTTCACTACAACCTTGCAAATTCATGCCTCCAGGATATCCAGGTAAAATTTATCAAAGATTGACTCTTCACCTGAGAGTTTCATGCTGTGCCTGAATCAGGATTGAATGTTTGCAAGGCTATGGCGAAGTAAGGGTGTATCTTCACTGAATGTTCAGCTGTGTGAATGCTTGTGGGATTGTGTTTCAATATTCTAATTGAGGAGTGCATATAAATAAAATACCCTCACCGTATAAGAGGTGAATTTCTCAAAGAAACTTTACTTCACTATCTATCTCAGAACCTTTACCCATTACCACATAAATCACTCCTGAACCATCATTACTCAGGCTTTCAACAGGGTCAACAAATAGATGAATATCAGACAATGATGAAGTTTCTAAAATATATACAGAACGACCTTTTCTTAAAGCACTTGATAGAAGTAAATTGCACATCTAATTATCTTGCACCAGGGCAATTATCAGCACCTACACAGCTTTAACTAAAATTTTCAGGAATTATACCATTAAAACCTCCACTACTGCAAAACATACAGATTTCCCTCTCAAAATTACACACTGTTTATGGTGTACAAGTACATCCAGCAGTCATGCACCTAACAAAAAATAGCCACAGTCTCGCAAGCAGTAACCCTTAGCCCTCCAGACAGTTGAAGATGTGTTATACATGTATGTGCCTTCACATTGTGAGCTGTTAATGTGGTATGCTGTCCATCATTCAACATCCATTTAATAGCAGGGCACACTTTGTAACTGCTGGAGCAATTGATCTGAAACTTTGTATATCTTGTCTACCCCTTGGTCAGAAGTTTGTTTTGTTCGATATGATTCTTGGCATGATCTCAGGTGACCTTAACTAAAAACACAACTAGAGCTGGCCAAGGCCAGCAATGAAGTCGCATGCATAATGATAATTACTGCAAGTCATTACCACGGAAACATATACATGGTTATATCCACGGAAATAGACCTTTACAAAACAGGATGTTGAAAGTAACTAGAACTGTGAAATTTGCTTGACAGCAAATTTGATGGTCCCCACACAGGAAAATGGAACGGAAGGTTCACTTGCTGAGTGAAAGAGCAATCACGTGATGTGTGGAAGAAAAAGAAGCAGAATTTTCCTGACTGAGTGATAACAAAATGGTCCCCACACTTGTGGTGTGGGGACCATAATTAACAAGTCATATTACCTACGTAAAGCTTACATGACGGCATTCAGTTGTAATTTTCAGTGGCGTACTATTGAGGCTTTGCGAGGTTTTCCCTCATTCGCCAAGTAGATGTTGAGAGGCACTATATGCCGACACATTCATCAAAGGAACTACAGCCAAATCGTTGAGGTTGGCAGCTATACTGTATAACCCTAATTGTTTGCTTGCCATTTATTTTCGCGACTTCCACGTCTGGCCTGTCATTCGCATAATTAAGAGGACGCTAACTTTATCGAACATATCATAACAGATCCTGGTTCATGAAAGAAATGTAAACCAGCCACCTGCAGGGAACACTTGACTAGGTCCTAAATAAAACAAACAATCAGGCCTTTCCGTTTGACGGGCGCGAAAACACATGCACTTCGCAAACAATAGAAATTCTATTGTTTGCGAGGCGCATGCGTTTTCGCGCCCGTCAAACGGAAAGGCCTGAACAATGATTCGGCAACCAAGCTCTCCGTGGGGCAGTAGGTCAAACAGGATATTATTACCAGGGCACTCAGTAACTGGGAAGATCAAAGCTGGTCTTTTCTACGAAGCAGTTGCATTGATCACCCAATCGCAAAGTTAAATGGACGCGTAATCTCCGAGTCTAGCCTATCGCTAACTTAAATGGACGCTAAAAATACCGGTCCTACAGTATGCATGTTCGACTGATGAGCAAGGTACAGGTAACTAGGTACATATTTTCACACTGATCCAACACTGACCCAAATCATTTTCTTCTGTTCTGTGTCGATAGCTGATTTGATTTGCATGCACATCAAGGCAAGGTTTCCACCGACGATCACCGCTGCAAAAGAGATGTAGACTGATAGAAGACAATCATGTCTGAATGAGTACAATAACAGAATCAAGAGTATCTGCTTAAGGTTAGTCCCAATTTTATCACCAATGAACACCAATACATTAACCACATTGTTCTAAAAGCAGTGTTAATTATGGTTACCAACCGGAAAATAAATGCTTGTAGTCCTGTTCCGTCCTCTGGAATTGGTCGAATAATTCCTTGGCAACTTTATTCGAAAATTTTTCAGGTAGGAAGCGTGTTTGAATGAAGCTCTCTGATTGGCCGTTTACGACGGTGTGAATAAGATCTGGTTTGGCGTTATTTGCACCGTGACGGTACGAATAGCCAGTGCGAACACTAAAACCATGACAGGTAGGCCTAGGCTAGGGCCTAGGACATGCATGACATCAATAGAGAAGAATGAATGCACGGCCGACGTTGCGCGACATAGGCCTAGGCCTAGTGTACTCAACAACCTCTCGATGGCGCTGATCATAATAGCGCCAATCGGACGAGGTTGGCGTGGGGATTCCGCCGTCATGTTGCAGCGAAAATGACGTTACCCAACAAACAACGTCACTGCGTCATGGTACGAAATTTTAGAATCAGCACTGACGGAACAGGAGCTTTCCCTGCGGGTGACGTCACGACATAGGTATTTTTAGCACTGTGAGCTGCAACCTCGCTCTTCAGTTGCCTCAACACAATTCTTTTCACTAACGGGTACAGTTGGCATATCTACTTGATTTGCTTCCTGGATACGAGATTTAGAATGTGGGAAGCCTCTTCTACCTCGTTCCAGGTGATCCAAGTTGAAGAAATAGCTTGCGGGGGCACAATTCGAAGTTTTAATACATGAGTCTCGCCAGGCTGTACATCTGGATAATGCTTTTACCGAATTTCAAACCACGAGGTACAGTTGACGATTCAATAGCAATTTTTACCATCGCTTGGATTTAAGCTTGTTCGAACTGGAAGTTTATATTGCTGGGTGATCTATGGCGATTTTGTTTACGCGCGATGGAAAAAGAAGCCTTTTTGTACATTTTTCGGCCGTGTCAGCATAGGAAAAAACGGCGTGACGTCATCACGTATCTCGAGTACAGCGGTATTGCATGACGCGACGCATACGCTCGTTCCCTATTGTGTAGGCCTAGTAGTAGGAGGCCTAGGCCTACCGTACCTCACCACCCGATGGTGGCGCTGGCTGACGAATCGTGGTGGTGGACGATGAAAAAAAACAGAAAATTTTGTGATATTGTCAGCGATTTTGATGCAGTTTACATTATTGTTTGAGAGAGAGATAAAGAAAAAGATGTTTTAAATAAATTTTGAGGTGGAAGACTGTACTATAACAGTACAAAAAGGGTGGTGGACGGTGGTGGACGGTAATTAGCACGACCGGGAAAAAACGGCGTGACGTCATCACGTAGGCCTATCTCGAGTACAGCGGTATTGCATGACGCGACGCATACGCTCGTTCCCTATTGTGTAGGCCTAGTAGTAGGAGGCCTAGGCCTACCGTACCCATCCCATCATGGACATGATGATGGACCCAGTAGGCCTAGGCTTGGCCGAGTGTTGCCATGACATGATTGCAACATCAGCAATCATGGCAATGAATGGCGGACATCGTTGAAGTCCGCCATGGTATGTCATGATGTCGTGGAAATGAGCTGTACTACCTTGGTAGAAAAATCACTTTAGGCCCAGGCCTACTTCAGTATCCCAGGACTCGGAAGCCTAGTACAGCAGGTCTGTACAGTGTACAGATCGATTGAAGTTGAAACTTTGGTTTGTATGTTTCCCAAAACGCAAGTTTCGCCTTGGAAAAGCTTTGGATCTGTTGGGTTGTAACGTCATGCTCGTCGCACATACGAATTTTGACCACTTTTTTAATGATAATCTCATTCAAATCATTGTTTTCTAAATCTTTAATCGTTTGATTCCAAAAATTTTGGGGTTGCCAATATCCAGAACATAATCGTCTTTCCAATGGCCAAAAAGAATAAAACTATTATCACGCTAAATCTGATTTCTGCTGAGATCTTTGGGAAATGGTTGAAAATTGGACTGGGTGTCCTGTTATTTATCGGCTATGTATAGCTATGATGCAGGTGTGGATCAAAGGACGGTGGTGCACGGGGGCACGCCCCCCCCCCCTTTGGGCAGACCATTAAAACGTTTTGTTGACAGATGGCCTGGAAACTTTGGTTACCTCCTGTTCTCAGCCAAATTTCTCTTAGCCCAGTTCGCTCCGTCCTCCATTCAATTGAATATGACAGCAAATTACGGTAGAAAATGCACATGCAGGAGTCTGATCTGTTTAGAAGAATGATATACCTACAAAATGACACCAATTGTCTCCTGTTGTCTTGATCAGAACAGCTCAGCAGATGGCCGGGAAACTTTGGTTACCTCCTGTCCTCAGCCTAGTTTCACTTAGCCTAGTTCGCTCCATCCTGCATTCAATGGAACATCACGGCAAATTACGACAGAAATTGCGAATACACTCGGCCTACCCCTGAACCTTGTCAAACTTTCTCGGAGAGAATCTAGTATGGTGATAATTTGTAACACATGAAAGTTAAACTTTATCGCCAGATTTCCTTTGGCAATGGCCAACTGGTGACCGTCTTGGGACTTTGTGCTCTGCTCCATAACTTGAGAATGGCTTGGTCATTCAGCTTCATATTGCCATGCATGTTCGTGTCAGGTCATGCATCCTATCAACTGGTTGTGCTCCATCTTCCAGTATGACTGCCAGGTCACGATCTTGGATGGGGCATTTGATTCCATAACTTGAGAACTGCTTCATCAATAACTTCATATGTCAGCTGAGCGCATCGCCCATGGGCGACTTGTTTAATGATAATCTCATTCAAATCATTGTTTTCTAAATCTTTAATCGTTTGATTCCAAAAATTTTGGGGTTGCCAATATCCAGAACATAATCGTCTTTCCAATGGCCAAAAAGAATAAAACTATTATCACGCTAAATCTGATTTCTGCTGAGATCTTTGGGAGATGGTTGAAAATTGGACTGGGTGTCCTGTTATTTATCGGCTATGTACATGTATAGCTATGATGCAGGTGTGGATCAAAGGACGGTGGTGCACGGGGGCACGCCCCCCCCCCCTTTGGGCAGACCATTAAAACGTTTTGTCACGAATATTGCCAGACAACTACTTAATACACTTGTCAAATTCCTGGATCCGCGCCTGTGACATCCCAGTTTCCTAATGTGAATGGTTATCTAAATTGTTCCAGGTGTATTCATCCAAGCTGCTGAGTTGACAATGAAAATTATTGATGGCCCATCATCAAATCTAGCGTAAGTACATGTAATATGTATTGCTTCTGGTAACCTGGAGTTACTGGCATCAATAGTACAATAACTGAGACAAGCTAGGCATGACAGGACCATGGCTTTGTTGGAGATTTATTGTCATGAAATTGATTTGACAATGACCTGATTTCTAATTTACACTTTGCTGGACCATTTCATGCCCTTTATTCATCTCCCACCATACAGGTATCAGAATAATTACAACACTGGTTATGAACAGCCAAATACAGCTTCTCTGAAGATGAGAATCAAGCCATCAGGTTTTTCTGGACCTCCTCAACTTAAAAGGCTTGTTGGGAAGTGCTTTTCTAAGATTGATGATTCGTAAGTTATGATTTATAATGTGAGAAGGGCTGAATTTTGTTAGTTAGGGTAGGCTGCCAAACTTCATGACCGAGAGCGTTCCTTTTTTGGCCGACTTCCTGTGCTACCAACTTTCGCCAGCATTCACAAAGATCTTGCAAGAGTGTTCCAGAGAAATTAATTTTGGTTTTAATAATCTATGCCTGAAGGCTCGTCTACACCATCAACATCTTCAAAACAGTTCTGTGACTAAACATTTAAAAACTGTTTTGGAAATGTTGCGGCTTGTTTCGGGGTTGGTCTACACTCTGCAAGTGCAACATTATCAAAACATGTTATCAAATTGTTTTGCAAAAGTTGCAGGTCCAGTCCACACTGTGCAACAAACCGAAAACAAGGTGTTTTGGAAATGTTGGAGCTGGATGTTTTGGAAATGTTGATGGTGTAGACATAGATCTTGAATGTATCATTTCAGGTATCGATATGACTTTTGTCCATTTGTTAATGTCACTCAATATGAACAAAGTATACGGTGGAATCCGTACAGTGGTATCCTAGGGTAAGTATGACTTCGCTATAGTATTTGTTATGTTAATGTTTAGAATATAACCTAAATCATTGACAAACTTGCAAGTGACAAATGAACAAGTGTGCTAAGTCCACTACCACTTAAAGTGTTTCCATGACATAGTGTGCCAATTCACTTTTGTCGCCTTTAGTTTCTTTGTCATTAGGTCTCTAATTTTTTTCAGGGTCTACCAAGAATGGGAGATTATCAACAACACATTTGTGGCAATGGTAATGCGAGAGGGGGACACCTGTGGGAAGGCATTCCGTTCGACAAAAGTGATATTTCGTTGTGGCATGGAAAATGCGATAGGAGCAGTGAGTGAGCCAAGGACGTGCCAGTATGAAATGATATTCAATACTCCTCTTGTCTGCCACAATCATTCCAGGCTGGTATACCCAATTCTCAGCGAGCATTTAAGGAAAAAGTGGGATGTTTTAGAAACACAACTATTTGAAAAAGAAATCACGAAGAAGGTTAGTTTTTCTTTGGTGTTGTGCTTGAGGATGAAAGTCTGTTGGTATATTGAACAATGCTTTGCTTGAAAAGGAGCTGTTTTGGTCCCAATTCATGCTGTGGGAAATTAGATTTTTCCGTTTGGCTTCTGAAGGTCCATATACTAATACAGCCAATCTCAGCATTTTGCTAAAAAATGTAGGAGCTGGTGTCTGTCGACACGCATTTGGCTACAGCTGTTTCAGGTGGACTACCTTGATCTCAGGTCAGGCATGAAACACACCCTCATATGACATCAGGAATTTTGCCATGTGAATAATGTTACTTTTGTACTTAAAAGTCGTATATTTTATTCCAGGGGTATGACAAAAATCTGCGAAAGATATTTGAGGAAGCAGGGTTTTGTCTTCCTGGCTCTGTTAAAGACCAGATGGCCAAAGTGGCTGTAGAAATGGAGCAGAAGGATGAGAAGAAAGCAAACGGAGAATTTGATGCACTCGAGAAATGTAGTGCTGCATGTACTGCGGTATGTATAGTGCATTATTTATTGGAATTAGATTGCTTAATGGACAGCAGTTTAACTTTGCCCCTCACTCATGGGCCAGGCCATGAGGAGGTCAATATCAGTAGAAAAATGACTTTCTAATATAGCCCTGATCTTGAAGCCAATACTCCAAGGTATACAGAACAGAAAAAAGCACTGATTTGTCTCTACTAGAAAAAAAAGGCCCAATATGGGCTTCAAATATGGCTGCCAGCTGGCTGGATCATGCCTGGACACTGAGCTGCTGATAGTTGTGCATGTTGTATTTCTTTTCAGGAATTCCAAAAGTTACAGGCTGAGATCGAGGGGTTGAGAACCATTCTACAGTTGAAGAGTCCTCAGTCAAGTAATGGTGCTACTTGTAAGTTACCGATAATTGTTTCATTAGAGAAGGTGTCCATGTTATGATCCTGTTGACATATACTTTTACCACTTTATTCTGTAAAATCCAATTTCTTCGTCATGTGCCTTGGTGTGCCTACTTCTTGCAAAGGAATATCACGATCTCGCAAAAATGGCGTAAAAGTAGCATGATTTCCCTTCATAGTGTTATCTCTCAAACCACCCACAGTAATATCAAGAATTACCCATATTCTTGTTAATATCCATATGCACAAGCCAGGTACTGTGTACCGGTAGTATTGAATTGTACGTCTATTACATACATGTACCGGTACTGCTTTTTGCTAATGCTGGTCGAGTCTCCATTGTTAAGACCGCCACCACCTCAGAAGGTGGCGGTCTTCATTGGTTTCACTGGATTTCTCTCGATCTCTCCGTCCAATCTGTGGTTTCATCACGATAACTCAAAAAATACGCCACATATCGCGACGAAACTTTCAGGAGTTGTGGATATGCATGTTACACGGAAACCTATTGATTTTGGGGGTCATCCGCCAACAATGAACTGTTTAATTAGATGAAGTCTGTTGTCCTAACGCATTTACCTTTGCCCATATGACGTCAACAACCCATGACGTCGGGCCTAAGAACGCAGCGTCACCACGACGTCGAGCATGACGCTGCAGCGTCACTCGCGGCAGCGGGGTTTTCGCTGACGTCATCTCATCTCGGATCAACTGCAAATGACGCATGTTCAGTCCCAATATCATCAGTTTCTACATTGCCCTAAACATATTACAAAATTCATCAGTGAATTTTCAAGGGCGGTCTTCAAATTGACTCAAAAGTCAATTTTTTTTGATTGTTTTTTCCATTGTTTTTTACCTGAGTTTTTCCATTGCAGGATTACTTAGTTTATACATTTGATCACAATTGAAGTCGTCGTGATGGATCTGAGGTATAACGACAGCAATGGTACCATGGTTTCACCTTGCCTAGCCAAAGCTTCTTCCACGCCAGCTCTGTGTACGAGTACTGACTATTTGTCATACCAACTATGGATTACACAGATGCTTCTGGGAGACGACCATCCTTTTACTCAACTCTCAAGTCTTGGATTCATATCGCTGTGTGAAGCCCTTGTTGGGAATTTAGAGACATTCTAATGTGTTTGCTGTGATTTATGATTTCTGCCAATGTGTTTTCATCTAAAGTCCGACCTGAGCATACGGCCATTAGTCGTGGGGAAAGGACTTTACACTGAACCCCAGTGAGAGACATGTGACCTGCTCTGTCTATTTATTTCTGTCATTGTACATTATGTTTGTCACCACAAACAAACACTCAGCACAGATTCATTCCTGATTCACGCATGGCATGGAACTCTTAAGGTGAAGATTCAATCTTTGATAAACTTTACCTGGATATGCTGGAGGCGTGAATTTGCGAGGTTGTAGTGAACTAAAGCCTTGTTCACACTGGCAGTGCGGTGCGATGCATTGAAAAGATCGCCATGCGGTGTCAGTTTTGACATAGCGCAGCGCGACGCAGTTGCGTTTGGTGGTCATTCATTGTGCCAGAAATGTCCTTGAACATGATGGCCGTGGTGAAACTCGCCAGCAGGCGATTCAATGCGGAAAAATACTGCCGGAGCGATCAGGGGAATTCATAATCGCTCATCGTGTCCTACCGCTTCTTACTGCTTCGGGTCACATATTATGTATAAAATGATTATTGTCTCAACCTATCAGTTGAATGTGCATACTTTGCTTATATATATGTGAATGTGTGATTTTGGTCGGGTCTAGCCAATAAAAGTGGTAACTTAAATGAAACAATGTCTTATTAACTACATGTATATTCCTATTTATCAAAGATGTAGGAACTAAACAAAGTAGGTCAGTTGAAAACGTCTGCCTCAATGACACCAAGAAACTCTTCAAGTTACAAAACAATAAGTTTAAGTTAATTAAAGAGAGAGATTGATATAATAGTATAAAATAGTGTTATAGATATTGATATAATAGTATAAAAGAAGTGTTGTTTTGAGAATTCTGATATAAAGTGATGTGGGCCCACCTCGAAAAAATGCCAGGAGATCCAATCTGACCAATAAATCATCTCGTGGTGATAGTTCACGGCCGACCCGCAAGGAGGAGGCGAAGAAATACAGGTATAGTACCAGACCCTTGCTCGGGTCAAGATTGGAAATCCCGGCCTTCACGGGGGGATAAGTCATAGCTGATCATATACTGTAAACCGTGAAATTTTCGCGTGCGTTTTATTTTCGCGATCATGGTCAGAAACACGAACTTAAACAGCGCGAAAATACAAACTCTTATGCATTTTCCATTGAATTATGAAGGTAAACACGGAAATTAGTCTTTGCGGTTTTCAAAAATGATAATTTCGCCAACTTTTAGCGTCGCGAACATTTCACAGTTTACAGAAGGTCATGTACATGTACAGAGGACTAGTCACAACGTTGCCATCTCACCTCGCAGCGTTCTGAAGTATCAAGCTGTAGAAACATAACACGCCACGTTAGCCTGGGTTGATCGGGCTACCCCTGCTAAGGCCGGGATTTCCTTGAACATTTTCTTGGTGTCATTGAGGCAGATGTTTTCAACTGACCTACTTTGTTTAGTTCCTGCATCTGCCACCAGGGGCAGGGGAGATGTATGCTATTGCTATCTTTATAAAACCATTGATAAATGCAATTACCTCGAGGTACAAAAGGGTTTTTCAAAGGGATTTTTAGGGTCTGCAGAGTGACAGGACAAAAATAGTGATGAAAATCGTCTGCTACAGGAAGTGTGTTGATGGCATGGTGTTCCAATGTCCACTGTGCACCCGCAACATCCAGAGGCTTTGTGAATCAGGTCCCAGGTGTCTTTGTCAGCTGGCAGCCAGCACTTTGTGGTCAAGGGTGACGACGAAATGGCTCTTGGAATGGAGGCTTTGATAAACAGGAATACATTTATTAATCAAGACATTGTTTAATTTAAGTTACCACTTTTATTGGCGAGACCCGACCAAAATCACACATTCACATATACAATAAGCAAAGTATGCACATTCAACTGTAATAGGTCGAGACAATATTCATCTTATACATAATATGCAACCATCAATCATAATCTCGAACACCCCTCCTCAAGATTTGATGCATAGATGCGAAATCCTCACTGAATCACCATGAATTTCAGTCGTATCTAGGTGAAAAAAAGGTCAAAAGTGAACTCAATGAATATTTTGCTTCAGAAAGTTAATCAGCAATGAATATCATTGGTGAATATATTCCAAAATTACATAATACCTTTGTGTGCAATTTTGCCAAAAAACTCAGCAAGAATGCCGAACTTTCATTAGTTCACTACAACCTTGCAAATTCATGCCTCCAGGATACCCAGGTAAAATTTATCAAAGATTGACTCTTCACCTGAGAGTTTCATGCTGTGCCTGAATCAGGATTGAATGTTTGCAAGGCTATGGTGAAGTAAGGGTGTATCTTCACAGAATGTTCAGCTGTGTGAATGCTTGTGGGTGTGTGTTTCAATATTCTAATTGAGGAGTGCATATAAATAAAATACCCTCACCTTATAAGAGGTGAATTTCTCAAAGAAACTTTACTTCACTATCTATCTCAGAACCCTTACCCATTACCACATAAATCACTCCTGAACCATCATTACTCAGGCTTTCAACAGGGTCAACAAATAGATGGATATCAGACAATGATGAAGTTTCTAAAATATATACAGAACGACCTTTTCTTAAAGCACTTGATAGAAGTAAATTGCACATCTAATTATCTTGCACCAGGGCAATTATCAGCACCTACACAGCTTTAACTAAAATTTTCAGGAATTTCACCATTAAAACCTCCACTACTGCAAAACATACAGATTTCCCTCTCAAAATTACACACTGTTTATGGTGTACAAGTACATCCAGCAGTCATGCACCTAACAAAAAATAGCCACAGTCTCGCAAGCAGTAACCCTTAGCCCTCCAGACAGTTGAAGATGTGTTATACATGTATGTGCCCTCACATTGTGAGCTATTAATGTGGTATGCTGTCCATCATTCAACATCCATTTAATAGCAGGGCACACTTTGTAACTGCTGGAGCAATTGATCTGAAACTTTGTATATCTTGTCTACCCCTTGGTCAGAAGTTTGTTTTGTTCGATATGATTCTTGGCATGACCTCAGGTGACCTTAACTAAAAACACAACTAGAGCTGGCCAAGGCCAGCAATGAAGTCGCATGCATAATGATAATTACTGCAAGTCATTACCACGGAAACATATACATGGTTATATCCACGAAAATAGACCTTTACAAAACAGGAGGTTGAGAGTAATTAACAAGTCATAGTACGTAAAGCCAAAAATAGATAAATGACGGCATTCAGTTGTAATTTTCAGTGGCGCACTATTGAGGCTTTGCGAGGTTTTCCCTCATTCGCCAAGTAGATGTTGAGAGGCACTATATGCCTACACATTCATCAAAGGAACTACAGCCAAATCATTGAGGTTGGCAGCTATACTGTATAACCCTAATTGTTTGCTTGCCATTTATTTTCGCGACTTCCGCGTCTGGCCTGTCATTCGCATAATTAAGAGGACGCTAACTTTATCGAACATATCATAACAGATCCTGGTTCATGAAAGAAATGTAAACCAGCCACCTGCAGGGAACACTTGACTAGGTCCTAAATAAAACAAACAATCAGGCCTTTCCGTTTGACGGGCGCGAAAACGCATGCACTTCGCAAACAATAGAATTTATATTGTTTGCGAGGCGCATGCATTTTCGCGCCCGTCAAACGGAAAGGCCTGAACAATGATTCGGCAACCAAGCTCTCCGTGGGGCAGTAGGTCAAACAGGATATTATTACCAGGGCACTCAGTAACTGGGAAGATCAAAGCTGGTCTTTTCTATGAAGCAGTTGCATTGATCACCCAATCGCAAAGTTAAATGGACGCGTAATCTCCGAGTCTAGCCTATCACTAACTTAAATGGACTCTACAAATACCGGTCCTACAGTATGCATGTTCGACTGATGAGCAAGGTACAGGTAACTAGGTACATATTTTCACACTGATCCAACACTGACCCAAATCATTTTCTTCTGTTCTGTGTCGATAGCTGATTTGATTTGCATGCACATCAAGGCAAGGTTTCCGCCGACGATCACCGCTGCAAAAGAGATGTAGACTGATAGAAAACAATCATGTCTGAATGAGTACAATAACAGAATCAAGAGTATCTGCTTAAGGTTAGTCCCAATTTTATCACCAATGAACACCAATACATTAACCACATTGTTCTAAAAGCAGTGTTAATTATGGTTACCAACCGGAGAATAAATGCTTGTAGTCCTGTTCCGTCCTCTGGAATTGGTCGAATAATTCCTTGGCAACTTTATTCGAAAATTTTTCAGGTAGGAAGCGTGTATCCCTGACTTCACTGGAAAATATATTATACAGGATAAACTCTACATACAAAATAAAGTGTTCACTACACAACCTTGGAGTGGTATTGGTAGAGTGAAGGATATCTGTTTTGAATTTGCCCAATTACATGTAGCGCATTACAGAAAGTCACAAATTTGAATTCTGACACCACAGACAGGCAAGGAAAAATAAGGATACAGCATGAACTTGACTAAATTGACAACTTACCGGATCTGCTTTGCTGACTTATGCTTGCAAAAAAGGACTATAGGATAGATCTGCATTCTGTGGAGCCTTTCAATGGCAGAGGGACACACATCTAACATGGAGTGGCGGTTCTTCTGAGCCACTTCTTTGACCGCAGCACTGGATATGCAGTCAAAGTATGGATCCTGCCCCCTGTAGTCAACGAAAATGCCATCGGCCTGACCCTTCTCCATCATTTGTTGAGAAGATGTGATTTGTTCTGCAAGAGAGGTAACAAGACGTGCTGTCAACTGAGATCATGTAAATCTTTATCCTGAAGACCAGAGCTGGAGCCCCCTCCCGCCAAAACTGTATATCCTCGTCACTTTCATTTGAAACGCTGGGATTCAATCTGACTGCCTCATGGCGATAGACACTCATTTTCCACTCTAGCACTTTGACATAACACAACTGATAAAGTACTGACCATATTTACAGCGGCAGTATTTGTCTGGAGACTCAGATGTTAGCTTGTTTATTATGGCCTCGGCAAGCGGTCCCAAAATCAAAACTGGACGACACATCACATCTGGATGATGAAAAGGAAAGAATTTGTGAAGTGACTTGTCCGAATGAGTGCTTAATTCTTTTTTACTAGCACTGTAGCACTGTGTACCTCACACACCTCCCAAAGTTCAATTGTTTTTGGTGTACCCGGTACACAGTAATGGTGGACAGCATAAAATCAGAGCTACTGCTGCCCACGAAGGAAAGATGAATTCATAATTGAAGTCGCTGTGAGATATAAAGTGAAAACAAAGTTGGGGTGTTCATACTTACTGTCCAGTTTTTCAACTCTTTGGTATGTGAGAAAGGTTCCATCTGGAAGTGGAATATTTTATGACTGAACATGAACAAAATTGGTAATGAACAAGAGAGACTGTACCAAACTGTTCAGTAGGTTCAAAAAGAGTAGGGGGCATAGTATGCGATAGTACATTATTACGAATGCAGAATGCAGAATGCAGAAGAAATACATAAGACAGGTTGAACTGACATGTATTCCACTTAGTAGAGGTTATTGCACTTGTTGTGCCTTGTGGTGACAATCGACAAGGCCAATCTCGGCCAGTTTATTCAGAGCCTTGTGCATGTGAGCTTCAGAGCGATGCTAAGAGGACCTGATTTCTTCAGGATGTTTTTGACTGACTGATTACTGACTGCCTGACAGAGTTGAGTCAGTGGTAGTCAGTCACAGGCATATATTGTGGGTTATGTGGATTTCTGGTAAAAGTACCATATCTCAAATTTTCCGTATTGTTCCTACCATTGAGAACAGCAAGTGAATCACTGTTGATGGACGCATCTGAGAAGGATGACAATTCACGACTATCCTTCGAGTTATTGCGTTTATGACCATTGCGTCGACGGAAGAAACTCCTGCGAACATATCCCGAACCTCGTCTTGATCCCCGAATCTCTTCTTCCATCGCAGCCTCCGAAATGCTCCGTCTTAGTTCAAACGCTTCTTCCATCCTAGAAAAGAATTGAAAAGGAAAAGGAAATGATGGTTAAGAATAGAACAAGAGGCCCATGAGCCTTGCACTCAGCTGACCTTAACATCCAACTATCAAGGTGAACCCAGAAGACAACAGTAATCAATGGAAAAAATCAATCATGTGATGACCATATTGGATGAGAGGTGGCATCCCCAATTGAAAGGAACAGCTCCCTCTACGTTCGATGGAATATATTTCATGATTAAGATCATTATTTCAGTTGCTCACCTGACTTTGCTTGGAACAGTTCCACATCTTATCTTATTTCCAATGATGTCCACAATCCATGCCTTCCACAATCCTATCTCTCCATTGTAAACAGTGTTCTCCACGTAGAGGATATCATCCTTCCTGAAGCTTAGTTCACCCTCTGTCTCGGCTAGTCTATCAAACATCACCCGCACATAAAATGAATCGCCGACCTGGTCCTTGATTTGTAAGTATTCTGCAATATATGTTTGTAATGATAAGGAAGTACTATCAAAGAGTAATGCCTGCTCTAAACGGTCAAATTTCCACACAATTTTTTTAAAACATAGATTTACGGCCTATGGCTAAAATGTCTAGACCCACATATAACCCCTTTTTGAATTCAACTTACTGCTGTAATTATACTGCACCAATAATGTGATTGTCTCTGCGGGTCTGGAAAGTTCGTACGCCGCTTGTTCTGCAGTTGATGATCTCAGATCAACACCATTGAACTGTAAGGCATGAGAGATAACTTACAAACTCATCAAGAAATCAATGCCAACTGATGATGACAGATCAGTGGACAGAGGCCATCGAAGTTCAGCATGGTTCAGCAAAAAGAGTAAAATGAATTTGTAGACATTGTTAGTTTTCTTCATTATCTTATTTACAAGTATTACCAACTCATACCTCAAGAATTTGATCACCGACTCTTAGACCATTTGGTCCACCAGCAACACTGTTCTTTTTGACATCATTAACGAAGATTCCCACAGCATTTCCACCAACCAGGCCTACTCCAAGACTAGCAGTGTCTGTTGGTTTCTTAAGGAACACAAATCGTGGCTCGCAACTCATGAATTTATCTTTGGGAGGGCTGGAATAAAATCGCAATGAATAAGATGAATAAACAGGCCTGGGTTGGGTGGCTGGTTTTCCTGCTTCAAATTAATTTTACGATTGGTAGATGCTCCATTTTGAAAACAAAATCTTCAGAAGCCAAGAAACTGCACCAAAACGTGGATGTTTCTAAGGTCTTCTGACATAGGGGTACATGCGAAGTTTCAAGTATACAGCCCCACCAGTTACGAAAGCTGTCCTGCTAACGCCAGTGCCGCTGAAAACGATGGACATCGCACCACGGTAAGAGCTCACCAGGTGAGCTAAAACTGAGAAACTCACGTCACAACTTCTTTCATGATAGCCTTTGGTGAATTGGTCGGCGTAGTGGAAGTGATTGTCTCTGAGCTGACTCTGTGTGAACTTTGCCGTGAAAAGTGTGGCGAGCCTGTGACCGACAGACTGGGTATGGTGTGGGCATCAGATGTATCATCGTCGTCGTCATCATCATCTTTTTCTTCATCATATTCAGAGGGGAAGTAATCTTCATAGAATTATAACACAGGCATTAAAAATCACCTTTCTTGTCCATCACATTTACATTCATTTTCGATTTCAGTAACTCAGAAAACAGGCTTGGTATAATTGGTTCATTCAGATATTCTGTTCCACAGAGCAAATGGGTTTTCAGCAGCATAGCAGTACCACACGGATATCAAGGACCTTTCTGGCAATATGAAACCAACAGGTAGGCCTACATGTACAAATATATTGGAACCTACTTGCTGCCATGGTATTACATGACTATAGAAGACAATGGCACAAATTACTGAGAGCAAATGCTGACTTACTCTGAGGGTTGAACTGAACCAACATGGTGATACTATTACCACATTGCCGAAGAATATGGGCAGCTTGCTTGTAAGTGGCATTCCTCATGTTCAGCCCGCACACCTAGATGAGTTGAAAAAGACAAAAAAGTCCAGTTCATCATTCAAAATCCAGTAAAATGGAAAACATGCACAGTGCAGAGCAACAAGAAGAATTAACTCGAAATGAGAAATGTACTGAAAATTAATTTTTTGTATCTTTCACCAAATTACCGTAATCCTGCAAGCTCAGAACAAAATTGTTATGCCTTACCTCAAGCAGCTGGTGTCCAATGGTGAGCCCTGCCTGCGCTGCTAAGCTATCATCATTGACCTTTGATACAAAAATCCCACCATTGCCACCTTTCTCAATTTGTATACCAAGGGGCTCAGAACTTTTCTCCAAATAAACACTTCTACTTTCGCCAATGCTTGGTCTGGAAAGAAGGAGATCAACCATAAATGAAAAGATCACTGGACCATGTGCTCACCTGGGTGTAAGTCACTCTTTGGGCCGTATGCACCAAGCAAAGATAATCTTGAACTCAGGTTTAGCCACAACTTTTCCATTGTCAGATCATACCCCAGTAAACCTGAACAATTGAAAAGTTGTGGCTCAACTTGAGTTGAAGATTATCTTCGTTTGGTGCATACGGCCCTTAGTGTACCAGAGAAATGACAGAGACGAAATGTTTGAGGATGATCTGATCATGGTCAAATTTTGACAAACATGTATATGTAGAGGGTACCTACATACAAATACACACCAGGTTAGAGCAATCTAGACCTTGCCATTGTTCATGAGATATCGTATCAATGAAACTCAGTAATTCAAATCGGCAGTCTCAAAAACTCAGGTACAGTTTGGAAGATGGAGCGATGGACTGATGGAGTGACACAACTCAACAGCTGTTTGACTGCTTCCACTGACCTTTGGTAAGCTGAGCTAAACACTTACTTTCGTGGGTGCATCACTCTCGGCACTGATCCCATTGGACTTGGATTACTGTTGAGTTCACTAAGTAGGAATGGTGGTGACATAGGGCTGCTACGAGCTGATCCCACTGAAAGAAAAAGTCCATCTTCCAATTTAAACATGATTTTCTTCTGATATTTTCCGCTTGCCAACCTGAAAACAGTGCCAAACAGTAGTATTGAATGCTTTTGAAGGTCACTGATAAGTCTGAGGCATATTAACTTACTTTCATCGATAGAACTGGTCGAAATTTTCCCAATGGATGAGGTTACACTCTGATTGGAGGGTATGCTAATTCTCTCACGGTTGGCCCTCTTCGGGAATGTTGAACAGCCATTTTGAACATCGTGAGGATGGTTGCACCCATATGAATTCCTTTGTTGGATCTTTCCATATGGGAAAGTCTCACTTGGAGTCGGGGTATTGCATTCCATGCTACTCTGGAGAGTGAAATGGGACACTACAATACCATGACAGCTACTGTGGTAGAGAAGAAGCTAATAGACTTCTTCAAGTCCCCATACCGAACACATACACCAAGTTTGGTGACAATCTGAGAAGTACAATGGTCATTATTACCCACACAAGTGAAATGTCCCGTGACTAACTGAGTGACTCCCCCAAATCATCACAAGCCCACCGGCTCCGCCATGGTAAAAAATAAAGCAGGAATATCACTGTGCTATAATTTTCATAAACATATTTGGGCACAACTTATTCCAGTCTCAAAGAAAGAACGATCACTCACATGTTGAGACAGCACTGGAGATGCTGTGCTGGAATACCTCGAATCATTATGCAGATGGTACGGTGTCCGATCTGTCTCCATCTCAGGGATGGAGTAGTTCAAGTACGCCGGGGGTGATGTGTAACCCGGTGATGAGCAGTACCCTGGGGGAGAACTATATCGATGGTTGATAGGATGAGGGGCCCCCGGAGGAAGGCTGATTGGCGATATTCTTTGGTACACCTGTACTGAGTTCCTTGTACGGAGGGTAACAACAGCATCTGTTGAATTACTGTAAAGACAGGAAATATTGTAAATAATGCCCTGTGAGAATAGAGGAGTAGCCCACGACACAGCCCAAGTAAAGACAGAAGTCTTCCTCAAGGCAAACATGTGACTGGGCACTTCTAAAATCAATGAAGGAATCGGTGATTTTGTTCCACCATCTACCAAAGTAACGAGAAGAATTAGCCTAACTGATGGCATCCACAATCTGCAGCAGGAAGACTCACCTAGGACTGTATCCTGGAGGCAGTGACCTGACTGCTTTACTTGGGAGTATGGCAGCTCTGGATGGGTCAGATGGGGAGATCATTTGTTTTCCGGAATGTGGCATTGGTCGAGGAGAGTATGTCGGATACACATTCAATGTCGTCGGCTTCTGAGGAAGCATATCAGATGGGTAATGCGCCCCAGGGTGACGTCGCTCATGCCTCTTGGATGGCGCTGATTTCGGTCGTCGCCTGTTATTTCTGTTGTTGTACCGATCGAATAAATCTCGTTCAAGTGAACTCGACAATGAATTTTCAACACTGCTTGTGTCTGGAGACGATACCATCGACAAGTGTGATGCATTCTGGGAATGATTTTGGAAATCAGACTCCCACCCACTTCGGTCTTGGAAATTTTTCTCAGGGTCTTGTAATTGTTTATTTTGCTGTGATTGGTTAGGACTAGATAATAAATATGGACTGGATTTGTTTTGCTTTGACTTCTTGAAAGAATGGAACTTTACACTGGCATCAGAGCCCTGCGGGCTGTGACGAATGGTGGCTGAGAAGGATGAATCGCCTCTTTCTGGGGGAAGAGGTGGTACTCTCTCGTATCGATTCGATGATTCTTGGGGTACATATACATCCTTCGGATCTGCCATAGAAACAGGAATGCCAGGACGTTCCTTCCGTTTGTTTGGACTGGGTATAGACACAGTTCCTTGTGGCGAATATTCCACCACATTCCCGCCGTGGTACTTTGGCCATGTACCACTATCCTTCTCTGTATCAATCTGCTCGCGATCAGAACGATCATTTCCCGGCTTGTTGGGACTATACTCTTGTAAGATTGAATCCAATTCCTTGATCACATCCTCCTCCTCAACACTAGACATTGTATTGCGACTCTTGTTTTTCTCATCCTTGTCATGCCTATGACGTGGCTTCCCGAAGATTTTCTCATAAGCACGATCAAGTAAATTGTCATGGTGCGAAATGACTCTATTCTCCTTCTCATGACTCTTCGACTTCCATAGCCTAGGACTAGCTAAACTATCGGTCTGGGAACCGCTTGACTTCATGAACGTCTTCAGAGTGTTTGAATCGTCTCCTGGCCAACAGCCAGGTTTCATAGGGGAGTAACCACCAGATGAGGGGGTCTTTGGGCTCACACACGGACTATCCACTAAGTTATGTTCACTCGAGGCAGCACTTGACTGGGGGGTCGGGATGAACTTCTGCAGATGTAGCACTAACGACTCTCCACTTTCGTCAATCATCTTCGAAATCTCTTTCAGTGAGTTTTTCTCCGTGGATTGGCCATTGATCTGCAGACAGGACATCAAACATTTCATCCATGAAGTAATTGATGAGAACTTAATTGAGAATGCTGTGCATTATAAATGAACACCAACTAAATAAGTCTACTTACATTTAGTACCCTGTCTCCAACTGCAATAGTGCCCTCCTTGGCAGCAGCAGACCCTGGGATGATGCGACTCACATATAAACCACGCTCGAACAGTAGTCCCACATTCCTGCCGTTGGCGAGACTAAGATGCACCGGCTGCATGCTCTTGATGGCGATCAACTTTCGCCTTCTCACAACCTGTTATACAAAGAAAGACCAGCAATGAAATCTTCTTGTTAACTTGATACAAATATTCATGACTGAGTATTTCAATGGGCTATCGAAGGTATTTTTATGTTTTTATTGGGTACATTATCGCGACTCAAAAAGTTGCACCATCAGCAATCACCTGCCCCTACTCCTGCCATGGTTCATCATGAGATTTCTGGCATAATGAGGTGTAAGCACATCGAATAGGTTCGCCAAATGACATCTGAGGCTGCCTACAGGTATGTAGCTCTTGATACGTTCTGAAACCCTCTTACCATGGTAATAACATTGCCATTGCCTACTGTCTTCACAGCTTCGATGACAACCTTCTTCTCCACATTGGTTACGTCAACATCATTCACCATTATCAGATGATCATTAACTCTGAAAACCAAAAGATTAAAATACATGTAAACACACAGACTCCATTTAGAACATGCAAAAGATCANGGGATGAACTTCTGCAGATGTAGCACTAACGATTCTCCACTTTCGTCAATCATCTTCGAAATCTCTTTCAGTGAGTTTTTCTCCGTGGATTGGCCATTGATCTGCAGACAGGACATCAAACATTTCATCCATAAAATAACTGATGAGAACTTAATTGAGAATGCTGTGCATTTAATAAATGAACACCAACTAAATAAGTCTACTTACATTTAGTACCCTGTCTCCAACAGCAATAGTGCCCTCCTTGGCAGCAGCAGACCCTGGGATGATGCGACTCACATATAAACCACGCTCGAACAGTAGTCCCACATTCCTGCCGTTGGCGAGACTAAGATGCACCGGCTGCATGCTCTTGATGGCGATCAACTTTCGCCTTCTCACAACCTGTTATACAAAGAAAGACCCGCAATAAAATCTTCTTGTTAACTTGATACAAATATTCATGATTGAGTATTTCAATGGGCTATCGAAGGTATTTTTATGTTTTCATTGGGTACATTATCGCGACTCAAAAAGTTGCACCATCAGCAATCACCTGCCCCTACTCCTGCCATGGTTCATCATGAGATTTCTGGCATAATGAGGTGTAAGCACATCGAATAGGTTCGCCAAATGACATCTGAGGCTGCCTACAGGTATGTAGCTCTTGATACGTTCTGAAACCCTCTTACCATGGTAATAACATTGCCATTGCCTACTGTCTTCACAGCTTCGATGACAACCTTCTTCTCCACATTGGTTACGTCAACATCATTCACCATTATCAGATGATCATTAACTCTGAAAACCAAAAGATTAAAATACATGTAAACACACAGACTCCATTTAGAACATGCAAAAGATCAAAAAATCTTTCTCCACAAAGGCTGGTTTCAGTGCTTCAAAAAATTACATTCTCATTGATTACAAATACCGAGAACCCAGTTTGCGCAAGGCATGTTGTAAGATTTGCAATCCACTTACTTCAGTTTCCCATCAGCCTGGCTTCCTTTCCTGACCCTACACACGAAAATGCTGTTGTCATTTGGGGACTGGGGGTCGTCTTTCCCACCACAAAGGTCAAAACCGAGATCACTTTCACTTATACCACCCTACAAAATCAAAGCCACCATTTTTCACCACATATGTATGTCAGGGATGCTTAATGGCATGAATGGCCCTGGCTGGATTCTGTTAACAGAGTTGAAACTGAACGATCACTTGAGACTGCTCACAAGCATAAACACAGTAAAATCAGTCAAAGGCACCTCTCTTCATTGACCCATGACTTACAATATCGAACTCCAATGTCTCTGTCTCCCACTCCTGGAGGTCAGTGTCAATAGCTGAATCTCTGCTGTGGTTATGGCTGACAGTGTTGAAGTGCACTGGCTTGGTGTTACTTGACTCGGTCAGTGCTTCACACCGCTCCCTTGAAAGAAAACAACTTGTGGCATGAACAATGTTTGGAACATTACAGGTACAAAATAAAATGTACCACGTAGGGTGCTTTAATAGGAGACATCGGTGCCAGTGTCATTTCTGAGCTGCTGCATTTTTCGCACAGCATTACATTTTCAGATGTGCTCTTACAAACACAACAGGAAACCTGGAAGGATGGCAGGTGATAGAATAAAATAGCAAGAATGTACATAACCGGTAGACTGATTTACATGTGATTCGACGTACATGCAGAAAACAACAAATGAAAAAAAATACTAAAACTTACTTTGTTTCTTTGAGCTCTTTTATAGCATCGTTCTTTTGCTTTTTCAGTTCATCAGAATCTCGTAATGCTTCAGCCAGGTCTGTCACAGCACGGTCACGTTCTCTCCTTAACTTATCACACAATGTTCTAATGCTTTCTCGTTCCAGGACAATTTTGTCCCTCTCGCTGAAGGCCCAATCACGCCTTCTCTTGGCTACCTCAGCCTCTTGAACGGCATCTGGAGGAAGACAATCGTGGAAGTATTTGAGATCATTATACATAGCAGTGATGATACATGTAGTATCATTAATAAGGTCACAAAGTTTGATATTACAGCTGTACAGAATTCATCAAGAAGAAAGAATCAACTGTTGGAAAGATATACCGGGGTATGGGCTGGTGACTACATTGTATACTCTGGTAGGTCAGGCCAGGTGATGAACAGATGTGGTGGCTTGGGGTCAGCCGACACTGAAACTACATGTAAAAGGGTTCAAGGGAGTGCATTATTGCATATATGCTTACCAGCAACCTCTTGGTGCAATTTCTCAATCTCCCGCCTCAGAGCGTCAGCTTCCTTTTGTACATACTCCTTCTCTTCAGCTCTCTCTCTCTGCTGTTTATGATACGACTCGCGCAAGATTTGATCCCGATGCTCAATTGCCTCATGTCTTTCTTTTCTAGCAACATCACGTTCTTGAGCAAGAATCTCATAATCCTTCATCACCTCATCACGTTCCTTCGCTACTTCTTCCTTCTCGGACACAATATCACCATATTTTTCCCGCAGAGCGTTGGCATCTTTGAGAGCACAATCCCGATCATGTAAGGCCGACATGAGTTCACGCTGCAGAGTTTCTACTTCATCTCGGAGAGCTTTCGTTTCTTTTTCCGCATGTTCACGCTGTTTGACAGTATCCGAAAGCTTCTCCTGCAAATGTTCTATTTCTCGATGGACATTATCACGTTCAGACATAATCAGAGAATACTCCTGCACAGCCGCGTTTCGCTCCTCCGTCAATCTTGTAAAATCAGATGAGGCTTTCAACCGCACTGCTATTGTGTGGTTAATTTCTTTTAAGTATTCATCCTTTTGCTGTGAGACTCGGTTTAGTGCCTCCTTGAGGTCATTTTGCTCCCTAAGAGCATTGTCCCAGTTTCTTATAAATGTTGTACACTGTTGTTTCAATCCATTACGCTCCACACAAACATCGTCTAATTGCTTTTTGATTGCTATGTTTTGTTCCTGTATCATATCGAATTTACTGATGGCTGCACTGTGGCTTGAACTAAGCTCATTGAACTGTTTCCTCAAAATGTCATAGTCATTTTTTAAACAATCATACTTATCAAGAGCAGAGTCGTACATTTTATTTAGAACTTCACTAGAACCATTCTCATTGATGACGTCTCGCTGTTGCTTACGAAGATAAGCCATTTCTTCCTTATCTTCCTCCCGCAGTCGTTGTATCCCGAGAACCTCCTGCTCAAGACGTGTCTTCTCCAACAAGAGATCATTGTACTCCGACTTCAAGGAAAACGCATCGTTATTGCACTTATCCATCTTGTCGGAAAGTTGTTTATTCTTATGTCGATAGAACTCGGCCTCCTTCACAGCCTGGTCATACTTTTTCATGGTCTCGCCATGCTGGCGTTTCAGGGACTGAATCTCAGACATGGCACGCTCACACTGTGAATTCAACCAATCATAATCCCTACTAGAATGTTTCTCACTACTGTGTTTCATTTCTTCGTTCATGACTAGTTTCTTGTAACCATCCATCTTGATTGTCAAGCGTTGAAGTTGGTTCCGTAGTACGCCCCAATCACTTAGTCATAAGCTTCAACTCTGCTTTAAGGAGCTGATGGTTATTTTAGGAAAACGATTCATACTAATGAGATGGAATGTGATGGGTGGAGGTCCGTGAAGCCCCATGTCCTCTGCTCTGGGATCTTCTTCTAAAACGAGATAAATGAAACTGATACATTTGTTTGAAAATCAAAATGTCACAAGGGGTCTCTGAAATTCGAAAGATACAGAATGGAACGGCCAGGGCCACTGTGCCCACATTTTTTGTATGGCCATTTTACTTATTTTTATTGGTGATGGGATACCGATAGGCCTAGGCCTAGGGACTAGATAAACCTAGAACAAATGTCTAGTATGGCTGGTCCACGATGGATGGCGCCAGCGAATCAATCCTTTTCTTATTAATTGTGAGAAAACCAGAAAATTCTGCACACTACCGGTAGGCTATAGAAATATAGGCCTATAGGCCTAGGCCTAGGCCTACCCTGAATCAAGCATAGGCCTAGGCCTACATGATTTCTGGTCGAAATGTGAACTAGCAAGGGAGTGGGAAAACCGAGTGAGGAATCGAACGAAAATGGACGGCGGAAGTGTACGCACGGACGTCCACTGGTAAAAGTGTCATGCGCAATATCCTTAGGCCCTAAATGTTGACACTGAATACAAATGTCATATCTATGTCGAGTGTCAAACTAGGTCAAATGAGGACTTCAACGTCATGACGTGCCAAAAAAAATGGGATGTTAATAATTATCGGCCTACATGTAGCCTACGTACCGTAGGGCCGGCCTAAGCCCCATCATTATCAATCATGACATTTCATATCATCATCATCACCATCCATCCTGATCCCACCCAGCCAGCCAGCCAGACCTGCCAGAGCCAGGGCATGAGACTGTTGAGCAGCGGCCACTCTCACTGACTGAGCATAATGCCATGAATGCTGAGTGAGCAGAGTCAGAGTGCGCTAGCCTACCAAAATATTGCTTTCTAATGATCGGTAAGCTGGGTAAAAAGCGAAGTTCCTTGGCAGTACATCATAAATAACAGTAGCAGTATTTGAAATACTGGAACTATTTGCAATAAAAAGATCACAGAAATCTATATTTTACGTAGTTCTCGACGAAAAATCAGGGCCTTCTGTTTTTCTTTGGATTTTCACGTAGGCACTTTATAGGATACACCATCATAACATTGTGGCCAATACACATATTTTGCAACGTCATCACATCTATTTTTAGAATCACACGTGTTCATGGTATGCACTTCATAAGATATATCATCGTAACATTGTGCGTCAATACGCAATTTTTGTGACGTCTTCACTTTAATCTATTTTTAGAATTCCACGCGTTCACAGTAGGCACTTTATAAAATGTACCATCGTAACATTAGGGATGTTCAATGGTATCAACCTCATTCGTCGCATCATCATCAGAAGCCTGCATTGGTTATATCCTGACGGCACAGAACCGAGATGACAATGGGGTACCGGCGCAACATTCTATCCCACCAGATGTCTCTAGTAGTATGTACCAGGTTAAATGCTATAGGCAAAATGAATAGAGCCAACTTGTTTTTGCTGAATACTGAGAAAACGGTTCATTAAATCCACCAACATGCAGTGAAAAAGTTCTTCATAATTCTATATAAAATACATTCTGACTATTCTTGAATACCTCAGTTGAATTAGGTCGGCCCTGCTCATATGGAAATTAGCCTTATTGTTTGGACTTAGTCTGTGAATTACTTCACTCTTTCTGTCATTTCTCACATGAGTGGAGCTTTAACTGCTCATGAAAAATGTTTTAACTCCTGACCATTTTATTAATTATCCAAACAGAAAATAATCTCTCGCTGCATGTTGTATGATTAATCAAATAATAAAGGAGTTAGAGGCAAAAAAGCTGTTTTGACAATGCATTCACCCTTTTCATTCTAACCTTGTTACTACTAGGGACATCTATTAGTGTTAGTTCCGCCGGTTCCTCATTAAGTTGTACCAGTCGACTCAATCAAAAATATTCTTTGCAGATTCAATGTCACTGTTTTATTGAACCATACATATAGCCTGATTTACAATTCGTCACAGAAGATACGGTGGTCACAGCATTTGAAACATACAAATAAAAATATGAAACTGAATAATTTCTTCAGATGAAGATAAATCAAATGTTTTTGTGAAGAAAATCATTACAGAGTCAAATTTCAAAGACTGAAATTCATATCTGCTGACAGATGCCGAAGATACCATGGACACCATGTGAAAGTATGAGCTCACCAGGTTGGCTAAAACTCTAACAAGTGCAAATCCAGATAGGTATTGGAACAAATGAAGCACCAGCAAAACGTTTTACTTCACATTTGGAGTACTGAATGCCAGCCAATAATACCTGCATGAGGAAAAGTTCCTGGTCGTGGTGTTGATGGATGAGTCTTAACCCTTCCAGTGCTGACCGACTCCCATGCCATGCGGCATCAAACAATTTCACCGTTGTCCAGGTCAAGAATTTTCTCCTCTTTCATTTGCACTAGGTTACAGCTCCATTGATTCAGAATTACCGAAGTTGAGCAAAATGAGGCCCCCAGTTCGTCCGTTTGAGTCACTTGTCGCGTGGCAACAGGGTAGCTCTGATGGGGGTTAAGCATTTGCGGCCTGACACAGTTGATAGCTCACAGCAACAATGCAAGTACTTTGATGTATTCCAGTGTAGGAGATAGTGCACAGGTGCTCAGTTCCTGGACGCCACAGCACCACCTGGCGCAATTGACATCTCAACTGCTTGGCTACCATCTCGTGGAGGACACTGAAATCAACAAAAAGGATGTTATATGCTGAAACCTTACAGTGATATCTTATTAATGCGACAGACAAAGCTTCTCTACACAACTCGGACATATCCAGAGGCTTTTGGGCCAAAGAGAAAGTCTGTACAACAAAGAGACCACCCCTATCTAATGGGGTGGTCAAAAGCAATGTTTACCTTGACATGGATCTGGTGTTTCAACATGGCTGATCTCAGAATCAATGCCTGCAATGACAGGGATCAATGTATGTAATTCACAAATGACACTTTCCCTTGGTCATCTTCATTATGAGGATGTCAAAGGCAGCCTAACCCACACATCATGCGTAACGACAACCCTACTTAACCCTGTGATGTCTGACCACTAACCATCCCAGGTAACTGAGACCTTTTTTGGAGGGGAGGGTCACAGATTTTGGGAAGAGATATGCACTTTTGTATTAAAACGTGGATATTGACAAAATTGTTTTCCACAATTGCAACAGATGACACAGTATAGCAGGAGAGCCAAAATATCATTTCACACCCAAGCTATGTTACCTTTGTTCTTCTCTGATAGTCCATGCCCATGTCGAGGGATTTCTCAAAAGTGGTACTTCTCTGATCAATGTCCTTTGCATAAAGAATCTGAAAAAAAGTGAATGCTACAACACCTTTGACACACAGTATGAATCCCCTGACCTCAAGTATTAGTATGGGGGTCACAGGATGTACTCGACACAGCATCTGTATGATAAGGCATTACGTGACGATACATGGTGTACTTTTTGAGTTATCCTGCTGAAACCACAGTAAACCATGGTAATCAAGAATGGTATTCCATACCTTGTTATGGGAATCAATCCTGGCATTAATCTGGCCATCAAGTATGAGTTGCATGATCTCATCTTCCAGAGCTGTGATAGTGGTGTTGAATGCGCCTGCCATTTTCCTCATGTCCGCTGAGAGGTATGGACTGAAATACTAATGTACATCAACATTCAAATTTTCATGGCTAAGTTAAGATAATCAAATAATAGAAATTGCCAAGAACCAAGCAGGCACCACAACTGGAAATTAGATCTGTCCCTACCTGACACAATGCTCTATTTCTGATCTGTGTATACAAGGTGCTGACATGAGGGGCGAGGTACATGTCCAACAACAGGTTATCTTTGATCTCATCAAGAAGTTTCAGGCAGGATGCATATTTGGACTCGTAGAATTTATGGATGATATCTCGAAGTTGCGGTTCCAATTCCAAGAAGAGTTTGAAAGAACTGGAAGAGCAGAGAGAGCAGTGAATGTAATGCAGTCACAGGGTCAAAAGCAGTCACAATCCAAGTATTTTTTGCAGAATACAAGTAGATTATGTTTGATTCTATCCAGTTCAGCTGTGATGGGAGCATAAACTAATTCTGAACCCTAATCTCCACATAGAGTAATCCTCATGCATATGGATTTCAACAGTTAATGGTGCTGAACTCCTACTGACAGGGGGTTACCCAGCAAAGGACCCTTGGAGGTGGTGCCCACAACCATAAGGTCGATTTCAGGGACCAATTCCCTTTGATTTCATTAACCTTCGACTCACCTACTAGCAAGCACATTCTTTTGCA
>NMRB01000018.1:559842-572809 GCA_002633025.1 Notospermus geniculatus | reverse complement strand
CTCCCCCCCCCCCCCCCACCTCCCAGGGCCCATGCCCACCGCCCAGTGCCTCACCCTTATATGTCCCTCCCTGGCAACAACCATTGCACCCCTCCTCATCTCTCACCCCAAAAAACTTAAATTGGAGTGCAGACTGTTCAGCTGTCCTCAAACCACTCTGCCTGATTTTAGCGGAGCTCGAGGAGAGGGGACCAGACAATGCAATTGTTGGTGGGAAATTTGTCTGCCTTTATTGGAACTAAAGTCAATGTCATCAGAAACAAAGCTAACAACAAATGATTTTCCTGACATCTTTTATTTCATAAGAGATAAACTTGTAAAACAAAGCATTTGGTGGAATAAGTATTAAAATGATATTAACATTATCCCGGCTGAAAAAGTTGGTTTGTTCAACCCATTCATGTCATTGGTCAAAAATTATAGAATAAATTGCACCAAATTATTCCTTACAATGCTGAAGACGTGCACTGATTTGGAAATCAGAATACAATGATAAATCGGAATTTCAAAGAAGTTACACAATAACATCAAAAAGCTTGTCCTTCCCTAACAGAAAGTGCCGTGCTTCAGCATTGCAAATCACAGAGAAAACATAAAGAGAAATACCAGTATTCAAAATGGTGATATCGGTGTCGATATTGCAACAGATTAACACAAACAAGAACAACATTTGGTGATGGTCAACTGGAAGTGGACAGAGTCCAGGCTGAGTACAGTACACAACATTGCTGTGTGAGGTACGTATGTTATATCCCTACAGAGTGTACTAGGCCTTATCTATATTTAGCGTGTTCGGAAAGCTTCCCCGAGGAAGTTTCTGGCGCTTCTCTTGGGGATTGTGAGCATGCCCAGTGAAGGGGAATTTCCGAACGATATTTGTGCTTCCTCGGGGGAAAGGTACTACTGTGCCGTTGCAATCGTGAATAGCCAATCAGCATGCCGGCCTGGAAAGAAAACGAAATGCATGCCGGGAGTTTCCCCAAGTGATCGAGCAACTTGGCGAGGCAGGCTCGAGGAAGCCTTGGCAACTTGCCAATACCTTTCCGAGCACTCTCGTGCCTCCCCCAAACTTCCTCGGGGAAGCTTTCCGAACGCGACCATTATAGGGTGGCACAGAAAGTGCCCCGTAAACAATTAGATAAATAACAAAAATGCTATTGTTGAAGGGATGCTTTTTCTGGGCCACCCTGTAGTAGATGTCTGAGATGAAAATGATTCCTAGGTCGTGAAATGCTTTAGGAAAGTATCATTATAATTATATTGCACTGGATGTATTCCATCATTGGAAGAGCTGTACCCGTAAGGACAAATCACAATATTTCCCGATATTGGTACATAATGCTGGTAGTGCCATTTTCACCAATATTAAAGTACCGGTATAGGCCTATACAATTACAAATACATGTACAGTACTATCAGAAAGAAGATCAGAGCCATAAGGAGCATTAAAATGTATCCCGTTATGTTCTTTTAAAAAGTGGATCAGTATAATTTGCTGCCATAAATACCTGTTATCACAGAAAACAGGCCATAACACAGACAAAAACAAAACTTCCTATGGACGGAAAATACTTCAGTGCTAGGCCCCTATTACCGGTACATAGTATACAGTATACGAAAACGCCGATTAACAAAGGCTTCAAGTGGATTCACGACCGTGAAGCCATTGTTAACCGGCGTTTTCGTACACCGTATACTTCTATGTAATAGGGGCCTTAAGGTTCATGTGCTCGTACACTATTTGTATTATCAAAGCATATTGTGAATCTCAAAAAATCGCACGACTCCTTGGCGTGCGATTTTCCAGAGTTCAACCAATTTGAACTCTCTGCGTCCGATCGCGGCGAAATGCCAATGAATGAAGGATCATGGGATCAAAGGCTCATGTTTATGCATTGAATTCCAATGCCGCGGCGGTATTACGGAGTTGAAAATAGGTTACGCCGTTGTTACGTAATGACTCATGTAACTAAATCTTATCGCCAGAGCATTCACACTCCCGCGATAGGACGCGGACAAAATCGCACGACGGGAATCGGCGTCCAACGCAAGATCACACGTCGGACGCCAGCGATGGTCGTGCGTCGAAGTATAAACTAGGCTTAAGACTACAGACATTTTGAACAATGATACCGGTAAGTGCAACTACATGTGATATAACATCAAGTCAATCGTAATCAATTGGGCACACTTTCAAGAAACATGACCGAGAAAAAATGTTGCGGACACTACCTTAATTGCCATTTGGCTTCAAGTCTTCTCTCTATCCAAGATTTCAAGGTGTCAAGTTGTTTGACTTAAACTCCTTGTAAAATGCATCCTTCTTCTTCAGCTGTCCTAAAGCTTTCTCTAATTCATTCAAATCATCCTTGCTCCCCTTGCTATCCTTACTCCCCTTGCTGTCCTTACTCTTAGCAGAAGAATTCCTCTGCTTCTTGTCACCCTTTGCACCCTCTTTCTCATTTCTCTTCTTTGGATGGTGGAGGAAGAACTGAATGACACCCTTGATGTTTGCACCACACAACATCATGAAATTGTTGTCGCGAGTGAAACTGGCTGACCATATTTGGGAATCAACAGTAATACACCCAATCCTGAAAATATTTTAAGGTGTGTGACAGTGTTTGTTGTACATTTATAACACAAAAGGCACTGCTATAAGTGGGAGTTCTCGTGCGAGTTGGCATTCAATGGGCAATTCACCATTATTGGTTGTCTTACGATTTATGCCGAGATCACATGACACAAATGACTGACCATTGTTTTCTATGGCTGAGTTACCTATAGGAAGTGTCTTTTTTACCGTCTACCGTTTGCAATACATCAGACAACCGTGATCATTCAAATGCAAACTGTCACTGGAGGATTTCATACCATACTGAACTGGAGGATTTCACTTACTTTTCTTCTTTGATTGGATCAATAACCGTAATGCTGTTGTTTTCGAAAAACGTAATGAGACCAAGGAGACTACCATCTTCTGAGACATGCATGGTATCGATGGATTTCTCAAAGATATTGAAGAATCTTGTCAACTTTACAGTCTTGAGGTCGAATACGCCAATTGTCCCTGTAAAGAAAAAGCCAGATTAATCATGAAGTCATACTGACTGATGGGGTTACAGCACTGCTGTGGCAGATGGACGATGATGAAAAAGATGGGGCCTTCAGGGGAGACTTGGAGACAGGAAGGTCAAATAAGTAACTAATACCAGGGGTAAGAGAGCATTGGCCTCTGAATTTGTACTCGTCACTGGGAAGGTCCAACCCTATCCGAAGTGAGAACTGGCATGAGTATTCCAGAATCCTTTAGGGACGGATCTAGAACAACAGTGGCATTGTGATACCATTTCATCAAACATGTCTATATTCCAAGACTTCTGGTAAATCAATGAGTTGGATCTTGTTTTCAATTCTGTGCAGATTATTCTTTGATGCCAATGCAAAAGTTCATGTACCGGTAGATATGTTACTTACCTTCCTGATACCCAACAAGAATGCCAGCCATTTTCCTTGATACTGCACATGATTCAGCATTGTACTCCACATCTGGTGGCTTAGGTGGTTCTTGCACTTTTCCTGTTCACAAAAATATTGAAAGATGAGTTTGTTGAACAGGGTAGTCCACAAAAACAGCCCAGGTTTTTATCCAAATGACCACATTAGGGCAACTTTGAAGATTATCATAGCCATAGAATGTTTCTTATTCAAAGGTCCATGTTGGTATCCTGGATAACGCTCTCGGTCTCATTTGATAGGGTGAAACTGGAAACTGGACACTGCATACCAGTACGCTTTTTGCAGTAATTCCATATTTCTTCGCTATTTTCATTAGCCTACACTCACCTGTAGCTGTGTCCCACACCACAAATCTGTGATTTACAATGGCTGCAACCAACTTCCCATCAGTAGTCACATCAAGTTTTGTACCCCTCGCTATATCTACATCACACTTCTCGAATACAAGGTTTGGCAGGCGAGTCTTTTTCTGGAAGACGATCACTCTTCAGTCTTGGTTAGTACAATTAGTGTGTAGGGCATTTACATTGATCATTGATTTGGACTACCACTAATGCTGAAGGAGTGAATGTTGTCCACTCTGAATCCCAACCCTTGGCCCCTATCCAACAACCCTTGATACCTGGCTTCCTACCTCTGACCCCTAAAGCCTACTCCTACTCCTACTCCTAACCCTTACACGCAGCCATTACCCTAGATACTGGGTGCCCTGTTTCATAGGATTAGATGACATTTACCGGTACACCAGTAACTACTGTCAGTCGAGTAATCACATAACACACATGTACCGGTACATGTTGACCTACATGTAGAATACATGTGGAGCAGTCATCACATACACTACCTTCAGATCCCAGACAATGAGGGACTTGCCGTTTGTCTTGGAACACAGGGCAATGCGACCATTTCCTCCGACTATGATACATTCTATTTTCTCAGTTGCCTTGCATTTCAGAGTTCCTGTCACCTTCCCTGGAAGGAGAATGAGACGGGCATTCAGGCCAGGATGACTTAAAGCAGTTGAAACAAAAAAATTTTGGTATTATTATGTTATATTTAAGCGCTGTGATGCTGAAATGTTTTCTTCTGCACCAGAAAATGAGATCTTACATATTAATTGTTTGTGAAAAATGACCTTGCCCACCCATTCAAAGTTTCAAAGTAACATACCAGTCTTAAAATCTATCAGTTTCAAGATGTTTGCATCAGGATTGGTGCCAATGACTGTCTTTGAATCCACCACGGCAAAACTGAAAGGACAGAAAAACTTAACAGTGCTGGAACGATTAACACGTTGACTGCCGGCTACGAGTATGCTCGTAGTCACTGGTGTCCTCCCCATTGCCAGGTACGAGTATACGCGTAGTTGCACTAATGCATTTTCTATTAATATTGACAAGCTTGGCAATGACGCAGAGCCTTCAAATGATCATACTGCCAGTGGGAATTGACCAGATGTATGGGAACACGCTGGAGGGCGTACAGCTACGACTCATAGTTGGCAGTATTAAGTAACTTGAAATAGGCCTGGTAGTCATGGCAATGGCGGATAAAATGATATTTTAGCCGTGGCAGTCAACATGTTAAATTGTTTGGACTTAATTTAAGTAAAAGGAGCCAGTAGGCCCTGCCGCACAACATCTGAAAGTTTGGAATATATACCGGTAGATGTAGCTTACTCGCACGTTAGGGAGGTTTCGCAAGCGCCCGGTTAGGCCCTACGACGACGTTTATCTATTGTGTGGGTATACCAAAACAATAGATAAACGTGGTCGTATGGCCTAACCGGGCACTTGCGAAACCTCCCTAATGAAAAGAAATCACCACATTCCTCAAAACCTTCCAACTGCAGTGTACAAAAAACTTACTTATTTACAAGAGGTCTTCCACCACCAAGGGCTGGCAAATGTGGGCCATGCATTTCGAAGGTCTTCAGTTCAAAGCTGAGCAGTTGGTTCTTCCCATTCACAGAAACTGCTTTGGAGCCTGTTGGGTACTTCATCATATCACGGCTGGTGTAGATTCCGACATCTAGGTAAAACAACAAAGAAAACATCATTCATGGCAAAGTGTGTAAGTGTGTAACTAGTGTGTAAAAAGTGCACAACTACCCTTATCACGAGGTACTCACTCTTTGCATTCAGCTCTCTTGCCACCTTCATCTCTGCCAAATCCCATATGAACATTTGAAAATTACGACCAGCTAATGCAGCATAGCGGGAAGTACTCGGCAAAATGACTATCCCGTCAACTTCATCTTCAAAAGTATTCGTGACCAAGTTTGCAGGGTTTATCTCCTTCTCCTCAGTTTCTTCAGTCATGTCAGTGGGTTCCATGCTGACATCCTCGAGTTCCATGATATCAACAACTGTTGTGGTTGGATTGACGACACAGATTTTGTTCCCTTCTATGTGTTCCTGAAAAAAATGAAAAGTGCATTATTCCATAAAATCAAGGAAAATGAAAAGAGCAAATTGAAGACTGCGACCACAATATGATGAAATAAACTGGTAACGGTAAAAATTGATTCAGAATTTGCAGAGCCAGAGGTTCAAAAGCTCGTACCATAACTACATACATGTACGGTACTTGGAATGGATATTATTGTCACTGATCATGCCAGTGATACTGGCACATTGAATATGGATCAATAATGTACATTGTAACACACCACAGTATTAGCCATGCCAGTGTACTTCAGCCATTTCTTCATCTCTCCTGTCGCAGGGTTGATATAATAGAAGGCACTTGAGTCACTTTCGAATACATTGAAGAGCAGACGACCATCTCCCATCGGCACAAGGTATTCGTATCCTATAAAGAAACATGTTTTGATCAGATTTGTATATCATGTGTCCCTTTTTTCCGATCGGTAATAAAGGTAAAAGAATTGAAAAATGTGCACTTCAATGCATGTTACAATAAGCCAGAATTTATCACCATTTCCACTCATCAAAATTCCTGGATGGGATACTCGTCCGGTACTGGTGACCTTCCCAGTGAAATCTGAGAACATTCATAGTAAAGTGTCTGCCCGGGTGCCTACACGTTACCGGATGTATGAAATAATACCCTCACTTACCAAGGGCAAATGGAACGTCCATCAAGTCAAATCGTGTCTCAGTCAGCAGCTTGCCGTCTGGGCTGTAGACGTTCATTTTTGCAGGATTGTTGCCCACCTCATAACAATTGGCTTTGAAATATAGGCATGCAATCTGCAAAAGTGGAACAAGGATAACATCTCTGCTCCTGTTTTTCTATGGAAACTTACACCAGGGCACAAAAACATAATCACAGAAGATTCTTGAGCTAGTGGTTTAACCGCTCTATACACTTTGGCAGTTTCAGAGTTAAAAGCACTGATCAGCTGTGTCAAGGAAGCAAAAAAAACATTGGCTGTACCAACCCTTCCATCTTCTAGCAAGGCACATTTGGCCACCAAAGCCATGGGGTCATCGACTGGTTCCACTTCTGTAACGATTGCACCATTTTCCACCCAAGCTTTTACATCAAGTACAACCAGTTTCTTGGCAGTCGCTCGCATCAGAGCTAACGTAGAGCCTTGCACTGGAACACAAAAAGAGAACTGCGTGAAAGAGATACGCCCAGTATACAGAAATCATCACAGACAGAATGCATGGAAAGAATCTTGAAATTACCCGCTGCATTGGGAAAATGAAATACATAGTGCCATCCTTGCACCCAGGTCTTCACTACCGCTCCCCTTCTCGCACTTGGTAAGGGAGGGGTATGTACGACTCTAAGTAACCTGAGATTCTCAGATGGTATAGTGCAGAGGTGATCAGTCAATGATTGCAGTTCAGGAAGAATAATTATTTGAGTCAAATACACAAACGACTAGTGACTAACAAGATTTAGTTTTTCCCAATGACTCAACTGACATCTGATTTGTGTACATGTAAGTGGTAGCATAATTCAATTCCCACAAATATTCCACTGATAGAATAGTCCACTGCACTTACAAACAAACAATTCCTTTTGTTGGTGATGTGGTTCAGGGTTGTAATCCCCTACTGCTGCTCCCTTTACCTGAAGGAGAAGGGCACTGATGACATTCTAGTGACCCTACGGCAAAAAATGGGTCAAATTTTCACAAATATCCCAAAGCCTCAACAAGTTCATTCATTTCATTTCTGGAGAAGTGCAAGAATAGAAGAGATTGTGTCCCTCAATAAAGACATACATTGTAGCAAAGAATGATAATAGGCAAGTTCAACCCACCAAATGCATCATAATGTAGGTACTGGGTACAAAGGAATCTTACCAATTCACCAGTTGTTGCATTGAAGACCTTCAGTTCATCGCAGGTCAGTGCCAGGAGCCAATCATTCTCTTCCAAATAGGCCAACGGAGCTGAAAATCAAGAGAACAAATGAACAGTTCAATTTTGAACAATTCGAACCAAACTCAGCACATGACTTTGTTTGCAGGCGTTGTGCATCAAGTTGGTCAATTTCAAAAACTGATAAGCAAGCATTTTCATATCCTTTTAATTTTGGGATTCGAGTGTCCAAGATATTACGACCAGTACCTTGCACTTATGACTTATAACCCAGGGGGCAAGAGGGTACATCAACTGGAAAACCCTGTAAAATACTGTGGATCCTTGCAACTTACTGGTACTTTTAGATTCACCCTCTGGGTTGAGGTCCTTTATTGGTGGAATCTTGACCTGTCCCTCCGTGACATCACAGAAGTCAATCTGGTATGCTGAACTAGCAATAAGAAGTTCATCATTCTGACAAAGGATTAGGTGATCTGGATCACGGTCGAAGTCGTCTATATCACCACGATATATCTCTGTTAACTGCCGACCAGATTCCACATCAAATACTCGCAGGTAATATCCAAAGTCATCTAAAAACAACAATGAGTAAACAAACCATGTCATGGCTAAGCTAAGCTGAAACAAGTGCTAATTGGAAACAAATTATTTTATGCAATTTTACAATGGAGACATCCATTAGAAAGTAACAGTACAGAATTGCAACTGATAAAAGGTCACACAGCTAATTGGTTTAGTAATGTTTTCAAACAATTCCACAAATTATTTCACAGTAGAGGTTTATGACAATGACGAGGTGTAGATACTTACACGTTACAACCTTTGTCTTGCTCTCAGAGACTGCCGTAACTCGTACCTGTGAATCATGACCTGATAGCTTCACAAGGTAGCCACCAGTTCCTCCTGCAGTGGCACTGAGGGGAAGAAAACCTGTCAAAGAGACCGTCAAACTGAGGGGGGAGTAACATCACTCAGGTGCTGATATTGGCAAGTATAGCGACACTCTGTTGCCCATCTTAAGCCAAACAAAATAAGAGTAATCATGCATCAAATTATCAAATTTGAGAGAGCAATTTTGATATTACATTGAACCCCTTGCAGACAGCCATGGAGAATTACGTTTATGGCCTAGTGGTTGGCACGTTGGCCTCTGAGCTAGAAGTTAAGCAACATAGAGCATGATCACTATGTGGATAAGTGATATACAGATATAATTACCCGGTACATGTACCGTACTTCAGATTTCTATGTCATCCTACCTTGCATTGTAACCAGAGAAGGGAAAGGTGGTTCCTGTGCCTGGCGTATCAATTCTTGGATGTATTCTGAATGTTCTGATCCAAGGGTGAAAATCCGTGCACAGATTTGAACTGGAAGCTGCTTCATGTCATTGTTGAGTGCTGTTTCAGAGAATTGGAGTGCATTGCCTATCGTTGCAATGTCTGTATCATCTGTCTTTTCTTTGGCAAAGTCTATATCATCGAGGAGACTGAAAAACAAATCCAATTTTTGAAAATGTAACAAATAAAAATAACGAATAAAAATTTGAAAAGTTGAATAATTTACAGCGGAATACTACCACCAGCCTGGAACTCTCGGAACACTCTGTAATTTTTCCAAGACTCATCTACCAAGTAAGTTCAACATACCTGATGAGTCCACTTGACCTCAATTTCTGATATAAAAATTCTAGGTTACAGAACACCTCCTTTTTCAACATGTCCCAGTCTTCAGCCATCGCCAGGTTGTACGGGAGTTCGCTCATCTTCCTCAAGTTAAACACAGCCAATTCTTTCTCCTCTGAATCCTTGTAAACAAGAGGCTGTGCAGAGACGTATCTCTCTGCTTCACCCTTTTCACCGTTCTTGCCAACAAACGGCATCTTTGTTCCATCAGCCCACTTTCCAATGAAATAATCTGCAATCGCCTTGTGAAATTTCTTCCTGAAATTTCAATTAATACACTATGTATATTGAGCTGAGAACTGAATGCCAAAAAAGTATCAAAGTACCATATAAACAGTATTGTGTGCATAAAAGCACAGCAGGAGGAAACCAGAGTGCTTAGAAGACTTGCGTTGTCAAAAAAATGCTCCGCAAAAACTCACCGCACTTCCTCACCAAGATATCTCTCTGTGGCAACCTCTATGAATTGTCGGTGATACCAGCTGAGGACCTGGACACCATCTGCTCCATGGTCAGTCAGATATTCCCGTAATTCGTAGCCGATTCTTACCCACAGGAGTGGCGGCAATCGGCGCATTGGAGGGACGGAGTACTGGTAAACGTCATTGAGGACGTCGTCATCACAGGAGAGAATATCCTCCAACTCAGCTCCACTGAAACAAAATTAATTCATCAACATTTGTGGAAGAGTTTGTATTTACAGCTAGTAGCACATATATAAACAAATTTCAGTGAGGTCATATCTCTGTAAGCCATGTCTGTGAGCTAAACCTATGTGTGCTACCTCAACTCTGCTTTTACGCCGATGACACAACTCACTATTTCCAAATCTCATAGACATGAACGTGTATGCGGGTTGCCAGCTTTAGAATATCTTCGGCACTTTCACCTTTGCCTCCCTTGTTTTGATGTATGATGCCGTACATCAAAGTAGAGAAGTGGCAGCGTGCATTTTTTGAATTGGAAATTCTAATCCTTCCAAGTCAGTATAGTAATATGATAGGTTTTTCAATATGACCACAAACATCACATCAGCAATGTCATGTTTACCTGAGGCCCGACTTGGAGCATGTGATGTATCCCAGGGCATGGGACACTAAAAGAGAACCATGATACTTCTCCAGTCTCTCAAACAGAGCATTGATCACCTCCGGAACCGTTGCTGCCAATGTGATCTGATCCGGCAGAGTGTACGATTTCCACAACATTGCCTCATCTAGTGCTAACTTCAAGTACAGTGGATATGCACAGCCCCTGACGGCGTCTTTAACTGACAACATCTGATATTCAGTCAACGTGCGTCCAAAGGAATTGAGATACTCAGTCAAAATCGCATCAGCATCTTTATCCTCCAGGGATTGTATTTCAAAGAAGCAGTCCTTTCTTTTGATACGTTTCTGAAAAGTTGAGGTCAACTGCATCACCACAGAAAACTTCAACAGCAAAATACATGTTTTCGAATTTGACAGAACTAGGCAAAACCCGTTCAAGAAGGTCTGACGCGAGACGGGTCACGTCATTAGGAGCACTTGGGGGACATTACCGACGTCATGGATGACGCGATGGAAATCTCGATGACGTCGTGATGTCAAAAGATGTAAACAGCATTGCTATTTTCGTTAATATCTTGATATTTCGAAAACTATACGTCAAATCAAGATTCAGGCTTCGTAAGGAAACTTCCCAGGTCTGTCTGCATGTGCATACAAAGTTTGGCGGCGATCCGTTCGTCAGTCTTGGAGAAAATCGTGAACACACACACACACACACACACACACACACACACACAAAAAAACACTTTCATATTTTAGTATGATGGTATCTTGGCAGTGAAAGGCAAAGACAGACCCCACAACAGAAAGATGAACTCACCTGTAAAGCTGATAAAGCTTGAAATTTCTCATCTGGTAACGTTGACATTACCATGGTTACATTCTGTGGGAGTGGTAGCTTCAGCCAGTCCATCTCTCGTCCCAGCTTCCCACCCAACTGGTCCAGGGAATCCAACACAATGAAGATATGTTCATCAGAATCTGATATCGATGTAAGCAGGTTTGTCAAGGTATCCTTAAGTTCCTTCAAAGGCTTCTGAAAAGATAGGTGTATCGTATCTTAACTAGTCCTTTAAAAGACATTTTGAGCAGACTTTTTTTTAAAGTGATGAACCCACCTGGTCAAGATCTTCCACCTGTTCTCCACATATGATGCTTATCTGCTGACATAGACTAATCAGAAGTTGACGGATGCTGGTTGATGCCATGGTGGTGCCAATGAACCTCATGACCATGGGAGAGTCCATTTTGTCAAGCCATCCAGGGAGAAGTTCCACCAACTTGGCCATAAGAGAGGTCTTTCCTGATCCAGTCTTACCATAGATGATGAACGGATAACTGTAACGTAAATGGTATAAAAAATCATCAACTAGTATTACAGTGTAACCCGGTCAGCAACCACCTCAGTAACGCGACCAACCCACAAACATGACCACTAACCCACTGTCCCGAATGGTGTCTTCTTTATTTCCCATTTAAAGACCCCCCCAGTATCCAGACCGCGACCACTACTTTTATTCTCCCAAATGACACTTTCGACCCCGGTATTAACCCAACCATGAACACCCTAAATTGCCCTTATCAGGGCTAATTAGCCTGAGACAACCGCGATTACCAATTAGGCCAAACACTAACAGTGGGTGCAACAGCCCAAGAAAGTTAGCACACAACTCACTGACAATCAAGAAGCCATCAATAAACAAAACAACTACACCAGCTGATCGATGACATTATGAACTCGATTCTGCAGCTTGAGGAATCTGAGGTGGCCACAGAAAACCTGAGCTGTCCTTTTCAAAGAGAGCCTCCATTTTCATCCCAAGAAGAGCAGGCCTGGCCGGGGAACGAACCTGGAACTCACAGGTGACAGGGCCCATGTTTCCACTGTGCCACTCTGACAGCCCGATAGTGGAATCATTGGCACCTGTTATATCTGCAGTAAACACTAAGAACTGATTCTAAGAATGACTAAATTGGTTTGGTACTTGCTTCTTTTCAGCATCAGCAAGGGCAAGAATTTTCTCCTTGATTTCTTCAAGCAGTTCCCCTCTTCCATGGAATTTGCTGGTTTTTTCTTGGGCAAATACAGCATGGCGAATGCATTCAAGTTTTGATTCGTTCTGCAGGTCAGCCACCTGAGCTCTCTCTTCAATGCCAGCATCAATCATTTCACATAATTTCTTATAAAATTCTTCTAGATACTTCTCAATATATTCCCGGTGTTCTGGAATAAAGTAAGCTACCAAGTAAAAGTGAAGAGCAGCGAGGATAGCAACATTTAAATTTTTCCATGGTATCTAAAGCTTCAGATAAATCTAGCATAAGAAATCATGGGAAACCTGCTAAATAGTACCGGTATGTAGACTATGATGTGAATATTGTGAAGGACTAAGAGAAAGGTCACA
>NMRB01000018.1:541624-555308 GCA_002633025.1 Notospermus geniculatus | reverse complement strand
TTATGTATCCTTATTAGCTACACCTATGATAAAAATTTGAAGATGATCTAGTCATTAGTTCAGGAGTTATTGTACTTTTTGTGTTTTTGGTTTCCGCCACCTGGTGGCCAAACTGAGAGTCGAATCGGACCGAAACTTGGTGTCGTGGGTCATCTGACCTAGGGGTATATATGTACCAAGTTTCAGATCAATAGCTCCAGCGGTTACAAAACGTGCCCTGCTAACGGACAACGACGGACGACGACGACGACGGACGACGACGACGACGACGACGACGACGACGGACGACGACGGACGACGGACGCTGCACCATCGTAATAGCTCACTCCAGTGAGCTAAAAAAAGACTAGGAAAGATTTGACTGACTAGGATTATAGATATCCAACATAAAACACAAAGAACGACACACAAAATGATATACACAAGGAAACGTCGTCTCAGTCTTTTCTGGAACTTCGACTAGAAAGTGCCTGAGGAAGATCCCGGATTGGGGTCGAAAATTTGCGAGAATTGGAGACAACGTTTCCTTGTATATCACTAGGATTATAGAGATATTCAAAGTGCCGAAAAATGCACATACTAACAGAAACTTACAATAAAGCTTGGCCCTGTTGAAAGTCTTTGGCATTCTCTCAGTTCTCTCATACACAGCTCTGATGTCCTGTGATCGACTGTCGACTCATCTCGGACTCCCCATCGCATATCAACTACTTGAAACTCGTAGCCTCTTTCCTGGCAGTATGTCTTCAGCCGTGGATAGACCTTCTCCATCAGATTGTTCCTTTCTACAGAGGTGTCTGCAATAGAAGGGCAGAAGTCAAGGTCAGTCACTATAAAAGCAATGACCACCAATAAATAAATGAAGGTACTTGATACTCAATGACTGTTTCAACACCCATGCAAGCTATCACAATAAAAAGCCACGCGGCAGATTCAGGGGGCACACCCGGCCCATGCCCCCCCCCCATTTTTCAGTGACCATTAGAAAAATTGCCCTTTTTCAAAGTGCCACATAATTGCCTTGTAATTTGTCCCTCAGACATTTGTCAGATGCTAGGAAATTGCACCAACAGCCTTCTAGATTTCAAAATTTTCTGGGGGAGACCCCCCTGTGGCTTCACGCCTTTGGCACTCGCTTTCATCAGTCTGCCTGTGGCCTTCTGTGCCCCCTGGATCCACCCCTGAAAGCCTTCATTTATCACTTCCTGCCACATTTCTCATTCCCACCAAATGTCATAAATAGCCTACTATCAAAGAAATTTTCTTTGATATCTATGCAAAATTCTAGTGTTTCTTCCAGAAATTCGAAAGGGCAGGGTTTTTTAAATAAGCAAAGAAAAGGGCAGGGTGAACTGAGAAAAAGGGCAGGGTTAGCACCCTTCTGTAATAGAAAATGCATTAGCTGTTCTGAAAAAAGGCAGGGAGCACATTTTGAGGGGCAGGGTGCTGCGCCCTTCTATTTTGATATAGAAGAAACACTAAATTCCCATGTTCCACACCTGTAAATGTTGAACTGGTGAAGATCCTGACAATGTTGGCCAGGTTTGGGTACTCCACATCCACATGGCCAGATATAGCAGCATTCTGAGTATCAGCTGGTGGGAGTTTCCTCCTTTCAGTCCCCATTTCAGCAAAATGATGTCAGGTCTGTCTATTCTCGTAACTTGGTGTCTACTCTATCAGTATGACGACTTTTTAGGCCTTACGCCTACACTAATTGGAGCCATTTTAATGGTGTCTTGACTGGAGTGAAACTGTTGCTGAGCTGAAAGAAAGTGAAAAAGATCAACTAACAACAAAGGGATATGAGTAACAACCATGACCTACAGGTTACCTGGCCATAGCAAACGGTCCATTTTCAGCAGCTCAGTTCGGGAGAAATTCCTCACTGAAAACACTTTAAAAGGGTTGCATTTTATGGTGTTCCTCCCAAGAAATCTTTTAAAATACTAGTAGTCCCAGGTTAAAAACTTTCATGTAGTCTAGGCCTAATGATGGAATGTGGTGTGCATATCCGGGGTGCATATAGGCGGCCCTTTTTTTCCATTTACATGATTTAGGTCGTCTGTGCTGGCAATCCTTCAACTTAACGGGTCTAGCAAAATGCTTGAAAAGAGCTGCTATGGTGTGAAAATCCCATGTTTCCTCACTCCATTTAGGGGTACCGGTACTAGGCCNTCAGTGAGGTCATATCTCTGTAAGCCATGTCTGTGAGCTAAACCTATGTGTGCTACCTCAACTCTGCTTTTACGCCGATGACACAACTCACTGTTTCCAAATCTCATAGACATGAACGTGTATGCGGGTTGCCAGCTTTAGAATATCTTCGGCACTTTCACCTTTGCCTCCCTTGTTTTGATGTATGATGCCGTACATCAAAGTAAAGAAGTGGCAGCATGCATTTTTTGAATTGGAAATTCTAATCCTTCCAAGTCAGTATAGTAATATGATAGGTTTTTCAATATGACCACAAACATCACATCAGCAATGTCATGTTTACCTGAGGCCCGACTTGGAGCATGTGATGTATCCCAGGGCATGGGACACTAAAATAGAACCATGATACTTCTCCAGTCTCTCAAACAGAGCATTGATCACCTCCGGAACCGTTGCTGCCAATGTAATCTGATCCGGCGGAGTGTACGATTTCCACAACATTGCCTCATCTAGTGCTAACTTCAAGTACAGTGGATATGCACAGCCCCTGATGGCGTCTTTAACTGACGACATCTGATGTTCAGTCAACGTGCGTCCAAAGGAATTGAGATACTCAGTCAAAATCGCATCAGCATCTTTATCCTCCAGGGATTGTATTTCAAAGAAGCAGTCCTTTCTTTTGATACGTTTCTGAAAAGTTGAGGTCAACTGCATCACCACAGAAAACTTCAAGAGCAAAATACATGTTTTCGAATTTGACAGAACTAGGCAAAACCCGTTCAAGAAGGTCTGACGCGAGACGGGTCACGTCATTAGGAGCACTCGGGGGACATTTCCGACGTCATGGATGACGCGATGGAAATCTCGATGACGTCGTGATGTCAAAAGACGTAAACAGCATTGCTATTTTCGTTAATATGTTGATATTTCGAAAACTATATGTCAAATCAAGATTCAGGCTTCGTAAGGACACTTCCCAGGTCTGTCTGCATGTGCATACAAAGTTTGGCGGCGATCCGTTCGTCAGTCTTGGAGAAAATCGCGAACACACACACACACACACAAACACTTTCAAATTTTAGTATGATGGTAGTCTTGGCAGTAAAAGGCAAAGACAGACCCGACAACAGAAAGATGAACTCACCTGTAAAGCTGATAAAGCTTGAAATTTCTCATCTGGTAACGTTGACATTACCATGGTTACATTCTGTGGGAGTGGTAGCTTCAGCCAGTCCATCTCTCGTCCCAGCTTCCCACCCAACTGGTCCAGGGAATCCAACACAATGAAGATATGTTCATCAGAATCTGATATCGATGTAAGCAGGTTTGTCAAGGTATCCTTAAGTTCCTTCATAGGCCTCTGAAAAGATAGGTGTATCCTATCTTAACTAGTCCTTTAAAAGACATTTTTAGCAGACTCGGTTTTTAACACGTTCACTGCCGACGCCATTTTTGAGGGTCCAGTGGTCCTTGCCAGGAATTTTTCAGACATTGCCTGTGCTATTGAATGTTACGTCCTATAGCAAATCTTACCCCTTCTTTCACTGTGCCAAGGGACGTTACGTCCTTCGGCACTGGGGGAGGACCTTTGCCTTTGCCTATGATTTTATTTTGAATGGATAAATCATGACCTAAAGACGTACATATACGTCCCTGGCAAGGACCAAAGCAACCACTATGACGTAATTATACGTCCCCGGCAGTGAACGTGTTAAGTGATGAACCCACCTGGTCAAGATCTTCCACCTGTTCTCCACATATGATACTTAGCTGCTGACATAGACTAATCAGAAGTTGACGGATGCTGGTTGATGCCATGGTGGTGCCAATGAACCTCATGACCATGGGAGAGTCCATTTTGTCAAGCCATCCAGGGAGAAGTTCCACCAACTTGGCCATAAGAGAGGTCTTTCCTGATCCAGTCTTACCATAGATGATGAACGGATAACTGTAAAGTAAATGGTATAAAAAATCATCAACTAGTATTACAGTGTAATGGTGTCTTCTTTATTTTAGTCAGCCAGCCAAAACCTCTGATATAACTTTTGATGGCATTGGATGTTAAAGTTGTTCCAATGGGTAGGTAGGTATGACTATGAAATTGTCTTTCAGAATCACCTGTTGGCCAAGGTGATTTTGACCTCTAAAGGTCAAATTTCAAGGTCAGAGGTCAAATAACTGACTTTACCATTGGACTCAAGAACTGAGCTTTAATCTTACTTACCCATGCATTGGAACAACTTTAACATCTGATGCCATCAACACTTTTATTCGAGGTCTTTTTGGGTATTGGCTGGCTGACTATTTCCCATTTAAAGACCCCCGCTAAGCTGACCACCCCAGTATCCAGACCACGACCACTACTTTTATTCTCCCAAATAACATTTTCGACCCCGGTAACCCGACCATGAACACCCTAATTGCCCTAATCAGGGCTAATTAGCCTGAGACAATCGCGATTACCAATTAGGCCAAACACTAACAGTGGGTGCAACAGCCCAAGAAAGTTAGCAAACAACTCACTGACAATCAAGAAGCCATCAATAAACAAAACAACTACACCAGCTGATCGATGACATAATATGAACTCGATTCTGCAGCTTGAGGAATCTGAGGTGGCCACAGAAAACCTGAGCTGTCCTTTTCAAAGAGAGCCTCCATTTTCATCCCAAGAAGAGCAGGCCTGGCCGGGGAACGAACAGGTGACAGGGCCCATGTTTCCATTGTGCCACTCTGACAGCCCGATAGTGGAATCATTGGCACCTGTTATACCTGCAGTAAACACTGCTAACAACTGATTCTAAGAATGACTAAATTGGTTTGGTACTTGCTTCTTTTCAGCATCAGCAAGGGCAAGAATTTTCTCCTTGATTTCTTCAAGCAGTTCCCCTCTTCCATGGAATTTGCTGGTTTTTTCTTGGGCAAATACAGCATGGCGAATGCATTCAAGTTTTGATTCATTCTGCAGGTCAGCCACCTGAGCTCTCTCTTCAATGCCAGCATCAATCATTTCACATAATTTCTTATAAAATTCCTCTAGATACTTCTCAATATATTCCTGGTGTTCTGGAATAAAGTAAGCTACCAAGTAAAAGTGAAGAGCAGCGAGGATAGCAACATTTAAATTTTTCCATGGTATCTAAAGCTTCAGATAAATCTAGCATAAGAAATCATGGGAAACCTGCTAAATAGTACCGGTATGTAGACTATGATGTGAATATTGTGAAGGACTAAGAGAAAGGTCACAACAAATGACACCAGTTACCATACTCTGCTTGATAGAATATCGAGTTGAGATCCGAGCACCAAATGTGGAATAACTGTCTCTTATTACAATATAGGGCAAATAAATACACAGCAGGAGGCAGATAGAATTTGTCCGTGTAATAATTTGTTTGACTCTCACCTGATGATTCGGCAGGATCAATGCCATCATCCTGCCACTTGACTTCAAATTTGATGATGTTTTCCTCAGGCAGTTTTGATGGAAGCAATTCATCCCTGGAGGGTGAAAATTGTCCATCATATCTGATATCGCGGTGCAAAGAAGCATTGCAAAAGACATGCCTAGTAAAGAATTCTGATTTTTTTAACATGCGCATGAGACATCTCCTCTTTGAATTTTAAGGGGCTGTTCACTTTCGGAACCATTTTCCCAACTAAATTTTCATTATGTTGCAGTTGTTTGATTTTCATGATAACTTCAGGTATAATATTAATATTATACCTGAAGTTATCATGAAAATCAAACAACTGCAACATAATGAAAAATTAGTTGGGAAAATGGTTCCGAAAGTGAACAGCCCCTTTCAGGTCTTCATGTGGAAACCTTGTAGCACTCTCTGGCGGACAGCAAAGAAAGAAACAAGGATGAATGATGGTCATCTTGATCTAGCAAGCCGATAAATTCTGTCCACCTACTTCAGGTTGTCAAGTAACTTCTTTGCCTCTTCATCCACTTTTCCATTCACCATATCCATGAAACGTGAGGCCTTCTTCGCTGAAGTATTATCCATTATATCTGTGATCGTGCGCTTGAACCAACAGCAGTGTTTCTCAGGCTCAGCAACATTGAGGATACCTTGAGTAATCTCATCTTCTGTGACTAAACATCAAAGAGAAAGGAAAGAAGCTTTTGAATCATTCTCTGCCTACATCTCGATTGCAAACTACCAACAGTCCTGGGAAAATCTACAAGACTTCTCCTTACCTGACATATAATACACGTGTTGGTCCTGCTCATCTGGAAAAATATGGTCTGCGGCAGCTCGTAGTATCAGCTGCATTCTCTCAAAATCTGCCCACCAGCTGTTGCGGGCCTGAAAGTGAAATCAGGAAGTTGTCTTCTTAAACCTTTCAGTCGTGCCAACTCCTTAGCTCCCAAGGGTTTATAACTCAATACGGAGCAAAGATTGCAAACCCCATCTGAAAACTTGTGGCAGTTAACTGATTTCAGTTCATTTTTCGAACATCAGGTGATTCTGGCATTCTGAGTTTTCCGCAATGAGCCTAATTTTGATCTGAAACTAAATGGGTATTGTATTGCATTGATTTTTACTAAATGGCTTAAAGCTAAGTTCCCTGAATGCAAAAATAGAGCAATGAGCAGATAAGTGTACAAACTCTGGGATTTCTACAATTTTGTGCCACATTATTAGTGATAAACAAAAAAACACCTGTGTCTTATCATCATTTCTTCCAGGATCAGCATAACGTGGCAGCAAATCTGTGATCGGACGCAGTAAGTAGTAACACTGCGGGGAACCATTCTCATCTTTCAACCACCATTTGTTCAGAATGTCTAGGTCTGTTTGGTCTTCAGTTACAGCCAGCATCTTCTCAAAGTCATCAGCAGATATTGCAGGTGGGAATGGACGATAGCCATACTTCTGGCCGAGGAGTGTCTGAAATATCATTAACTAGTCTTTACCACCCCTCGAAAAGAAATTTCCATCACAGTTGGCATACTACATGTAATTACATTAAGTGCATGCACCACAGCATTGGCACACTAGGCTTTTATGTCATTATTCAACCAGCAAAGTGGCTTTGGCAAAGGAATGCCTCAATGAGTTCAGAACCAATGATTGTCAATTTGCAGTCGGGCATGCTAACCATTCAACCAGTCCACTGGGCTCTACTTCTTTCTTTTTCTCTTTCTCAAATTTCCTCGACGAAAATGGAAGCTTTTTTTGTGTAGGCTACTATAGATACATCATCTAATTTAGGTATTTAGTATGATATTGAATTTATGGAATGGTGTATCACCCATGAGGAATCACTTGGTTGGCAATGAATAGTACCGGTACACTGATGCTGTATGGAGTAATGAACTAAATGAGTAGAGTGCGGTATATGAGTAAAGAACAAGATGAATTGAGTAAATAACTAACTGAGTTAAAGTCCCAGCTTCATCCCCCGTCCAGCAGCGTCAATTACTTGATGCAACTGGTTCAACAATGAACAAAAATGTCAACCGGCGGATGGTTTGTTTGAAATTCCTACCGACTTCATAAAAAAGCAGACTTTCTGAGGGCCCCAGGAGTGCCCGCCCGAACAAAAAAATGACTGAGAGTGAAGTGGATCCCAAACAGGAAGTGACGTAAACTCAGGAAAAATGGCCGACTCGCAGGGTATTTCGGGTAATACACCTGCTGCAGAGGTGCAGCGAAATGAGCCGTGCATGCTCCAATGACGTTACGTCAAACAATGGCGTGGCGCACTTCACACGAGTCACGACGTCATGGTCAGCTCACACCTCTGCGTGCCTGTGTACTCCAGCACTACTTGTGACGACGTCGTCGTCAGGGCGGTCATGGCAGTGTTGCAGCTGGGCTGCTTCCTTCTACAGCAGGCCTTTTGGACGATTCGCTTTGTTTTCACCCGGGTTTTCAATTCAATCCAGCTGCTATCGTTCAATAACTTACAGACGTAGGTGACTTTTTGAATTTTCATGCGCTCAGTGGTTAGTACGCCCCACTGAAACTTTGAATCGAGCACGAAATGGCGACGATGAGACCTAGCCCGATCTTGGCCGATTGGTTCCGAATTCCTGAGTTGACGTCATCATTCCGAAGATTACCGGACGTTTCCGATCTCATTCTGTGCCTTTTGTGTTTTAGGGACACAAAACTTCATTGCACTTTATTTAATCAACGAAGTCATTTTGGTCGAAAATGCACATTTTATCCAAAGTATACGATCATTATGAACTAAATGAAGAGTGCCTGGACGGGGGATGAAGCTGGGACTTTAAGATGAGTCAATGAACAAAGAACTAAATCACTTGATTAAATGAGTATGACAATAAAAGAGTATTAAAATGAGTTTTGAACAGTAAAATGTACATGTACCAGGATCTGCTCTGAGAAGGATTATTGATGAAGTCATTAATAACAAAGAGGAGAGCTAGTGAACAAATTTTTTCCCAATAATCAGCATTATACCCAAATTCACCATAGGCCTAATACATACCGGTACTCCATCAAGTTTCGTTACAATGCGGTTTGCTTGGTCTATTGTTATTCTGTTAATGAAAAAGAATCATATGTGCTGTGTGCAGACATTTGCTAATGTGGTCTAGTGAAAACTAATCTACAAAATCGTGCTTTACTGTTCAAAAATAGCAATGTGGCATGAGACTTTACTATCTCAATTAGGTATTAAACAGACGAAAAAAAGACTAGGAAAGATTTGACTGACTAGGACTATAGATATCCAACATAAAGTACAAAGAATGACACACAAAATGATATACACAAGGAAACGTCGTCTCAGTCTTTCTGGAACTTCGACTAGAAAGTGCCTGAGGAAGACCCCGGTTGGGGTCGAAAATTTGCGAGAATTGGAGACAACGTTTCCTTGTTTACCACAAGGAATAGAGATATTCAAAGTGCCAAAAGTTTTTTACCTTTAACGCAACTAACAGAAACTTACAATAAAGCTTGGACCTGTTGAAAGTCTTTGGCATTCTCTCAGTTCTCTCATACACAGCTCTGATGTCCTGTGATCGACTGTCGACTCATCTCGGACTCCCCATCGCATATCAACTACTTGAAACTCGTAGCCTCTTTCCTGGCAGTATGTCTTCAGCCGTGGATAGACCTTCTCCATCAGATTGTTCCTTTCCACAGAGGTGTCTGGCAATAGAAGGGCAGAAGTAATAATAATAATGGTGAGTTCTTATATAGTGCTTCATAGCATATTACGCTCTCTAAGCACTTCACACATTATTACCCCAGCCTATGCTTCAGAAACCTTTCTGTAGAAACCGAAGGGCAGCCACAATATAGCGCACACGATGGACATTTCAGGCCAGTTGAGAGTTACAGAGTGGCACGGCCGGGGATTGAACCTCCTGCGATCTTCCGATCACGAGTCCACAGCCCTAACCATTATGCCACCGCGCTCCCCAAGTCAAGGTCAGTCACTATAAAAGCAATGACCACCAATAAATAAATGAAGGTACTTGATACTCAATGACTGTTTCAACACCCATGCAAGCTATCACAATAAAAAGCCAGGCGGCAGATTCAGGGGGCACACCCGGCCCATGCCCCCACCCCTATTTTTCAGTGACCATTAGAAAAATTGCCCTTTTTCAAAGTGCCACATAATTGCCTTGTAATTTGTCCCTCAGACATTTGTCAGATGCTAGGAAATTGCACCAACGGCCTTCTAGATTTCAAAATTTTCTGGGGGAGACCCCCCCCCGTGGCTTCACGCCTTTGGCACTCGCCTTCATCAGTCTGCCTGTGGCCTTCTGTGCCCCCTGGATCCACCCCTGAAAGCCTTCATTTATCACTTCCTGCCTCATTTCTCATTCCCACCAAATGTCATAAATAGCCTACTATCAAAGAAATTTTCTTTGATATCTTTATGCAAAATTCTACTACATAACAAGCACAAAGCGAAAAGATGCACGTTGACCTTTATGCAAAATTTTAGTGTTTCTTCCAGAAATTCGAAAGGGCAGGGTTTTTTGAAATAAGCAAAGAAAAGGGCAGGGTGAACTGAGAAAAAGGGCAGGGTTAGCACCCTTCTGTAATAGAAAATGCATAGGTGTTCTGAAAAAAGGCAGGGAGCACATTTTGAGGGGCAGGGTGCTGCGCCCTTCTATTTTGATCTAGAAGTAGAAGAAACACTAAATTCCCATGTTCCACACCTGTAAATGTTGAACTGGTGAAGATCCTGACAATGTTGGCCAGGTTTGGGTACTCCACATCCACATGGCCAGATATAGCAGCATTCTGAGTATCAGCTGGTGGAAGTTTCCTCCTTTCAGTCCCCATTTCAGCAAAATGATGTCAGGTCTGTCTATTAACTTGGTGTCTACTCTATCAGAATGACGACTTTTTAGGCCTTACGCCAACACTAATTGGAGCCATTTAAATGGTGTCTTGACTGGAGTGGAACTGTTGCTGAGCTGAAAGAAAGTGAAAAAAGATCAACTAAACAACAAAGGGATCTGAGTAACAACCATGACCTACAGGTTACCTGGCCATAGCAAAGGGTCCATTTTCAGCAGCTCAGTTCGGGAGAAATTCCTCACTGAAAACACTTTAAAAGGGTTGCATTTTATGGTGTTCCTCCCAAGAAATCTTTTAAAATACTAGTAGTCCCAGGTTAAAAACTTTCATGTAGTCTAGGCCTAATGATGGAATGTGGTGTGCATATAGGCGGCCCTTTTTTTCCATTTACATGATTTAGGTCGTCTGTGCTGGCAATCCTTCAACTTAACGGGTCTAGCAAAATGCTTGAAAAGAGCTGCTATGGTGTGAAAATCCCATGTTTCCTCACTCCATTTAGGGGTACCGGTACTAGGCCTATTAACTATAGAGTATAATAGCCTACCTGCAAAAGCCTGCCCTGTAAAAAGGGGGTGGGTGGGGGAGTGAAAATTTCCCTTCGTTTCTTCCATCGGATTAGGCGTAGCCTATAGGCCTACGGGTTCCTTTTGAAATTCAGCTGAGGAACGAGCATACTATGTGTAGCTATCCTAAAATTTGTGAGGGGGCTGGGGGGGGGCATGCCGGCAGCCTTGCAGTCCATGACATGAGTGCATTAAAAAAATAGGCCAAGGCTAGCCTACTAGGCCTGCCTATATAGGCCTAGGCCTAGGCTGAGTACCGGTAGGCCTGCCGGCCACGCCTAACAACACACGTGTGCACGTTGTAGGCTGTAGGCCTAGCTAGGCCGCACGTTTTACCTTGCCTTCAATGTACAAACGGAGGGGAAGTGTGCGAAATCATGAAACCTACGAAAAACGCCCCTGCATGCTAACGATACACAATGTTTCACTGATATTGATAGAGCCCATCACTACAATGTTTGATCACGTGGTGATATGTCTCCAACCTCGGTTTCATGATAACAGACGGCGCTCATTTTACCGAATCTCGTACCCAGAGATTAGTTACGCTCGGCCGAGGTTGATGGTCGCTAGTGTAGCGACCATGGCGAGGTTTAACTTATTTCTGGGTACGAGATTGCATTTTACCCTCCACTCGACATTCTCGTCCCCAGAGGTGAATTACGCACGCTTTTACCTCTGGCACCAACCGATGTACGTCTTGCGTACAAATTTCGGCAGTTTTCGCATTGTCACGACAGATGGCGCATCGTACCTCGCACCGATCTGTCAGGTAGACATTAACTAAGGAGCTGTAGAGGCATATGTCTAAAAATAGCCATACCACGTGATAGAAACAGGGCCATGTGATATGATTAGATCCACGTGGTTATTTTGGCGGGAAAATGATTGAATTGGGAGAATATCAGACTGCCACACCGCGCCACTTCAGCTGGTCTGGCAGGCTTGTAGACTGGTCCCCTGTCGTATCGCTCCGTTCCTCCACTACTACGACAGGCCGCGTCCGCCATGTTTGCCTGTTTTCTGACACACGTATGCAGACGATTCTGTAGCCGATTTTATCAGTGTCGCCAAGATTAATTAACCAATTGTTCCATGTAGAAATTTAAAAGAGTCACAACAGTTCTCTGAAAAAAGAAAAAAGAAAGTAAAAAAAGGGAAAAAAAGAAAAAAACTGAGACAACTACCGGGATTCGAACCCGCGACCTTTGGGTTACAGGCCCTCCATCTTTGCACTGCGCTAGTCAAGAGACTGCTAACAGGGCTTGTGAATAATCACTACGTTGTTTAATAGGCCCCGTGCATAAATTATCGTAATGCATCCTCATTATGATCTCGCGTTTTCATTGGTTAGAATCTCTGCTGTGTAAGCAGTGCGAAAACTAAGAAATATTGTACTGTTTACACAGCAACTTGCTGTGCAAATAGTCACGGCGTTAAAAAAATAGGCCTAGGCTAGCCTACTAGGCCGGCCTATATAGGCCTAGGCCTAGGCTGAGTACCGGGTAGGCCAAGTGTGTAGTATAGTCCGACTCAACCTAGAGGTAGGCTAACATGAAAGGAATTTGAGTTATGCGAGTTATGGGAAATGTGACATGAACTGTGGTTTCTTAATAGACCCAAATAATCCAAGTGGAGAGGGTCTCTAATAGCCATTGAATTCAGAGTGTTCTAAACCACAAGGCCTTGCATTTCACTTGACTTGTGGTCAATGAATGGTCTATTTCGCATTCCAAACATTCCTTTCATGTTACCTCTAGGTTGAGTCAGACCATGGAGGTAGTATTGAGAAGGAGCGAGCACGGCCCTAATCGCTGTGACCACAATTCCACGCCCCCATTGTTTGCCTTTGTTCCTGCCTATTGTCCGGTACGCATCACTTTAGCAAACAGCGGAACGATGATTGTACTGTTTGATGTGGGGTCCGTGTTCGCTCCTTCTCAATACTACCTCCATGGTCAGACTATAGAAGGCTAGGCCTAGCCTACCGCCGGCCACGCCTAACAACAACACACGTGTGCACGTTGTACATGTTGTAGGCTGTAGGCCTACCGTAGCTAGGCCGCACGATTTTACCTTGACTTCAATGTACAAACCATGCAAACGGAGGGAAAGTGTGCGAAATCATGAAACCTACGAAAAACGCCCCTGCATGCTAACGATACACAATGTTTCACCGATATCATGGATATTGATCAGATAGAGCCCATCACTACATGTTTGATCACGTGGTGATATGTCTCCAACCTCGGTTCCATGATAACAGACGGCGCTCATTTTACCCTCCACTCGACATTCTCGTCCCCAGAGATGAATTACGCACGCTTTTACCTCTGGCGCCAACCGATGTACGTCTTGCGTACAAATTTCGGCAGTTTTCGCCCATGTTGTCTTCTTCAACGTATTTCACAACCGTGAGCTGGCTTTTTAATCAGGTTATAAGCACTCAAGTGTCTCAGAAAAGTGTTTTTGCAAGAATGTTGCAAAGCATGTCGGAACGGTTGGTGTAAGAGCCCGTGTAAGAGGTAGTAGTGGCGCGACCAGATACCTCGAGCAGGCTAGATTGTCCACTCGAACGAACGACACCTGGTAGGCAGGGACGAGGTTGGATATTGACTAGACTGGTTCCTCGGTTCGAAGACAAGGGATCAGTCT
>NMRB01000018.1:518781-535697 GCA_002633025.1 Notospermus geniculatus | reverse complement strand
TTGGATATGATGCCCAATGTGACCTAATAAAAGATTTAAAAGCAAAAAACCTTCTTAAATTGCAATTTATTCCCGGTTAATTCTTACACCTATACTGGACTAATTTTTCGTTGAAAAAAAATTATACATTCTGAAATGACCTTGGCCTTATCCAATGACCTTGATCTTTTTATTTATTGGCAACATGCCAAGAAGTTAGCGGGCATAATATGAGTTATGGCTCCACCTTCAAACTGAAACATTGGCACAACTGAGTAAAAAATATTCGGCATTAAACAAATTTCACGGTTTTTACTTCCCGTTGCCATGGAAACCGAAATACCTAAGATTGCCCAAGGATGCCAATGTGTCATCAGGCAGATTCTGAAACTACATATTCAACTCTCTTATATTCAACAAAAAAATCTTCTATAGACCGTATTGCACGGTTCAGCCAAAAAACGGGGTTTCGCTGCCGGACTACAACATATCTTGATGAAACAAAGCCCAAAATCCTTAGAAAGTTCCACTCTATCACATCTGCAACAAAAATCACAAAAATATTACATAAGAAGACGTTTGATTTTTAGTGTTGTTTTCTGATGACCTATTGCATAATTACGATATTTTAAAATTTCGAAAATTTTGATGAAGAAATATGACTAACAAGATGTACTTTCATATTCAAACCGTGTTTAAATTGGTCCAGTAGTTTTTTCAAATATTCAAAGTATCAGGTGTAGATAAACTAATGTCCATGACTGTACATACTAGTAAATACGATATTTTCAAATTTCCCAAATTTTGATGCAGAAATATGACCAACAAGATATATTTTCATGTGGAACAAACTGTATTAAAATTGGCCAAGTTGTATTTGAAATATTCAAAGTTTCAGGTGTAGATAAACTAATGTCCATGACTGTACATGTGTAGGCTCTGGTTGGACCAAAAATAAGTAACCATGATTGTGTCTGGATCAACTGTTGATGTAGTTAATGGTCAGAATGATTGAAATTCTTGGTCAAAGAGAAGAATATATTGGCCAATAAACATTTTAGAATAGCCACTTGGATTTCATTTTCTTATTTGGCTACATTACATGTACACTGTTGGCTGTTCCAATATTCCAATATACAAATACCACAGACCTTTTTCACTAAGCCCTCAGGCCTCTGAAAGACATGTTGACTGATTCACTATCCTTTCAACATGTTCACCATGCCTCAGCCATAGCGTGGGCAGAACATATACTAGATATAGATATAAAATGGATTTGCAAGCACAATTCCTGGAAGTTTTTGTCCCAGTTCACTTCAGAATAATGTAGCTGGCATACTGTTCTGTGACATGTCTTTACTGTCTATTTGACAGTATATCTTTAGAAGAATACAGTTATATACCGGTACATGCAGGTTGATTTTGAGGGGGGAAGATTTTTATCTCCCCAAAGCGTGGCTTTAATACCAAGGTACCGGTACATTGATTTGATTTATTTACACTTTTCTACCAGAAATTTGGTAGAAACATCATTGGCCATTTGGTTGAATTTCTTCTTTCTTAAATGACGAATAAGATCATCAAGTGTTGCACTGCTTCCTTGTTTTTTATGCCAGAGAACCAGTGCCTGATATGATTGTTCTTTCAGGTCCCGAGGGTAATCATGTTCAATTGCTTGGATGTCTGTCGTTGTTAGACGTAGTTCCCGTGCAAACTCCCTCCATTTCATACCAAGAGAATCCTTCAAAAATTCGAATGCATCTGTAATAGAAATAATGAACAGAAAAAAGAGAGATGATTCACATTTTTGCCAGGCACAATTTTCATCATGAAACTAATTTCAATGAAATGGTCCATGGACCATGTGCTCACTCGTTTGGACATACAGTGTAATGACAGAGAGAGGTACATGTCAGTTATGAGCAATCTGGGTCAAGTCATTCCCAAGTTGCAGGACTTCAATGATTGTTGGGTTATCCCGCCTGGCGGCCATATTGGATGTCCGATCGGGCCAAAACTTCACATGCACATAAAGGTCATCTAGAGGGAGCCACATAGCACATTTGAGCGCTCTGGGTCAAGTCATTCCTGAGTTATAGCACATTTGATGATTTTCAGGTTACGCCACCTGGCGGCCATATTGGAAGTTTAATCAGGCCGAAATTTGACGTACTTGTAAAGGTCACCTAGAGGGAGGTAAATATCAAGTTCGAGAANAAATGCAGTTGAGCATTGGAAATAATCTTACCATTCAAACTCAAATCTATGTGAGCTGCATCTACATCATCATCTGCCAAGAAAGAACATAGACAGACCAGGATTAATTATATTCATCTGTCATCATACATGTAGGATTGAAATACATGTACAACAAAATACATGTGTACATGTATCCATGCAGTGCACCTTCAAAAAAAGCAATGGCAAAATAACACACTGATTGATGCCCACTCTGTATTCTGAAACCTTAGCAAGTGTTCCAGGTGTGAGCAGTTGCGGATCCAAGGGGGGACGCACCCGCCCCACGCCCCCCTTCGGCCAACATATCTGTAAAATCGACCGTGAAATTATGAAAGGGGCTGTTCACTTTCGGAACCAATTTTTCATTGCGTTGCAGTTGTTTGATTTTCATGATAACTTCAGGTATAATATTTTATAATGTGTACTACATAATCACGAAAGAAAAATGTGACATCTGTTTCATTAATTAGGAAAACAAAGAGCATTTGCAAAATGTCCGAAATCAGCATGAAAACAGTGAAATTATTCCCTAATGTTTGTTGTACTGGGAGAGTAATAGTATTATTTATCATTCATCGAAAAATCATTGCTAAACATATTGGTTTTGATGAAATATTTGCATAAAATGTGTGATTTTCTTCATTTCTGGACCCCTATTTAACTGGGGGGAGAACAGAACAGCACATCTAGGCCTGTCAGATTTGAATTGAATGCTATGGTAAAGATATGGTCAATATCAGTGATCAGTGGTTTGTTGGTGTTGCGTAAGGTCATGAAAGGGAATACTTGAATTTGACGTCCTACTGATCACTCAGGCCTACCCACATGTCATGGTTGATTATGCATGTTGTAACTGATATTGACCATAATCTTTACCACAGCATTCCATTCAAATCTGACAGGCCTAGAATGTGCTGTTCTATTCTGCCCCCACTTAAATAGGGGACCAGAAATGAAGAAAATCACACATTTTATGCAAATATTTCAAGAAAACAGATATGTTTAGTAATGATTTTTCGATGAATCATAAATAATACCATTACTCTCCCAGTAGAACAAACATTAGGGAATAATTTCACTGTTTTCATGCTGATTTAAGACATTTTACAAATGCTCTTTGTTTTCCTAATGAGGAACCCGCGTGCCGGAAATCCCGACAGGTCGGCGCTGCGAGCAGTGCGACCGAAACGACGTCATTGACGTCGTTACCCCGTTTTATTTGTTGACGCGACGTCATGAAAAAATCCGCTGTACATTTTCTACAGAAAAAATGAGATAAAGACGTTGCCGAAATCGTCATCTATGTCTTCATTTGAAGGGAAAAAACATTGCAAAATTGCAGACATTTTCATCTGCTACAAGATGGTGTAAATTTTAATGCCAGGTGACTGAAACGAAAGGGTGATTTTCACGCCAGAAATTAATGGAAATAACGTTAGAAAAAAGAAACTTCGGTCGCACTGCTCACAGCGCCGCGTCGTGACGTTAGTTCCTCCGGTTCCTCATTAACGAAGCTGATGTCACATTTTTCTTTCATGATTATGTTGTTCACAATATAAAATATTATACCTGAAGTTATCATGAAAATCAAACAACTGCAACATAGTGAAAAATTAGTTGGGAAAATGGTTCCGAAAGTGAACAGCCCCTTTGGAGCAAATCATTGAAATTCACCGCAGATTTCAATGTTTCTAGCACAGTGCACCCCCTCTTTCCCGTAATCCTGGATCCGTCCCTGGTAAGATAGTGAGAAATTACCTCACCAACCGAGATATTAAAATTATCAGATATGAACTGAGTTTTGGCTGAAATTATTCCTTGGCAGCACTCACCATGTGCATGGTTACCGGGGTATGCTTATAAAACAAAAAGAGACACCTAAATGCTAAGTTCGACCTACCGGGTAGATGGTGTACCATACGTGAAAAGAGCAAATGCTTCACAAGAATGACACCTTGCTCAATAACAAATACATGTATTTCATGTGTCATGAAACCTGACATACCTACGGTGGCCCATAGAGCTCATTGATGAAAAATATTTACATTTGCAATTTTTTTTCAATTCGATAATTTTTTCTTGGGGGTTTGTAAAATTTTTGGAAGTTCCCACCGCGGTGAAAATATTACCACCGCGGTGAGAATATTTCCACCTCGGTGGAAATATTTCCACCGCGGTGAAAATTAATTTTCACCGCGGTGGAAATANCCCTTTCTCTTCCAAATATTCGAATACATCTAGAGCACTGTCCATTTTCTCTCTCCTTGATTTTTTCACTGCAACCAAATGCATCATTTCTTTCAATGCGTACCCATCGGCGTTGCGAGAAAGCTTCTGCAGCATAATCCTATATGCTTCATGATCACTCATGATGGATGATATGACGATAATGAAAATCTGGAAAGGTAAATACAGATTATTATATATGAGACACAGTTCCCCTTTTTTGTGTCGTTGTGAGGATTCAGCCTAGGACGATAGGCCTCACCATTCGCGTTGGGCCTCGGCCTCTACCGGTAACGTAGGCCTACATGTAAGCTTGGAGGAATTATACTGACAATTCCTCCAAGATGTAAGTGATAGCCTAACAGGACTGAGGCTGAGTGACTGGAATACACTAGGCCTGTAGGCCTAGGCCTAGCTACTCTGTATAGGCTAGCATAGGCCTACATGGTGGTGTAATGAATGATTCAGTTGTACATTAGGCCCTAGGCTACACATGCCAATGTTTTTGTATGTAGGCCTAGCATGCTAGGCCTACACTAGCCTAATCTAATGCACGCAATCTAAATAGGCCTAGAGATTGCGTAGGCCTAGCCTAGGCCAGTAAAATAAGTAGCCTAGGCCCCTAGGCCTAGGCCTAGGCCTGTAGGGCCTTTACTAGCATGTTTAGGCCTAGGCCTAGGGTAGGCCCCCTCATGCTATATAGTAAAAATAACAGAGAGAGTGACAATCACTTTCGGTGCCAAATATCACGATCCGCCAACAGTACATACGGTAGGCTAGGCTACATTAAAGGCCTAGCCTACATCATCATAAAAAAAGAGATCAAACATTCAAAGTTCATTCATGAAGTTACTGTAGGCCTAGGCCTACAAACAATTATGAAACTCTGCTGGAAATGTGGCTGGAGCTGTGTGTACGCGACAAATGAGTGACGAAGAAAATTGACACAAACGCAATACCTGATGAATACCAGATATGTTTACAGGCCTATAGCCTAGGCCCACCTGATAACAAATGACAAACCGAAACTTCGGACTGGGGAAAACCCACTCCACCGGGAATCCCCAAAGGGGTTGGTATAAAGCATGGCTTGTGGCCCCATTACTGTGATCACTAATTGCACACTAATAGGCCTATCAACAACTTCGGATGAAGATAAGTTGATTTCTTCAAAAAACGTTGTACTATCGTAGGCATTTGTCTGATATGGTTTGATTAATCCCTCGACGTGCCATGTGAATGTTGGTAAGTTGATTCCGTCGTTTAGGTTATACTTGCTCAGCGTAGTGATACACGACTGATACAAAAGTTGGGCCAACTGATCAGCTGATTTGCGATCGACTGTCGAATTAATTAATTAATATACATGTATGTTATAGCGCCTAGGCCTACTGATAGAATATTGACTTTATTTTACCATCGTACATAGGCCTATGGACTAGTTTTGTTGCGGAGATACTTCGCTCTGATTGGTCGAGGTGTTGTTAGGCTCTAGAAAAATTTACACTTCTTGTTTATGTTTTTCGCAGGCAAACTGCGCAAATTTCGTAATTCGCCTGTTGATTATGTTCAGATGGATAGCTAATTTATCGAGGATTCGTCCAGGTTTCAGGTTCAATTTTATTTGAAGTTCTTCATTAGATCCCGTGCGGTAAAATTGGCACGTCAACTTTCGGCCTGATTTGACCAGTTGACTTCCAATATGGCCGCCAGGGGGCATAACCCGAAAATCATCATCATCAGACATGTCAGAGTGCTATAGTAACTCAGGAACGACTTGACCCAGAGGAATCGGAACCAGTCATTGTTGGTTCAGCTGAGATACATGTAGCTAATGAGTAGGGCAATAGGCCTAGGCCTAGGCCTATGTGTGGATAAATTGTAACGTCGACAACAGTGGCTTGGCATAGCCTAGGTTGGTAGGCCTGCAATGAATGACATGAACGGTCGATGGACACCCGAACCATGGATGGAGGGGTGTAGGCCCACCTCTCCATGGTTCGGGTGTGTTACAGGCCTACGCTCCGAGCCATGGTTGGTTCGAGCCTGCCCCGCTACACATTCAGGGAAGATACGCATGTGCAGCCAAGCGCAACACGGGCGACGTCGTGATTCCATCACGCTCGGCTTGAGTCAGCACCTGGGACGAGGCTGGGTAACCAGGCGGCGGCGTTGTGTGACGTATTGGAAAAAGTTTTTCCTTATTGAAAAATGACTTTTCCTGATTCAAAAATGCTGTTTCCTGATTCGAAATTGGTTTTTCCTTATTCAAAATCACGTTTTTGAACAAGGACAAACATTTTCGAATAAGGGAAAAAACTAATTTTGAATAAGGAAAAAGTAATTTTGAATAAGGAAAAACCAATTTCGAATCAGGAAACAGCATTTTTGAATAAGGAAACAGTATTTTTGAATAAGGAAACGGCATTTTTGAACCAGGAAAAGTCATTTTTGAATAAGGAAAAACTTTTTCGAATAAGGAAAAACTAATTTTGAATAAGGAAAAAGTAATTTTGAATAAGGGAAAACCAATTTCGAATCAGGAAACACCATTTTTGAATAAGGAAACACCATTTTTGAATCAGGAAACAGCATTTTTGAATAAGGAAACAACATTTTTGAATCAGGAAACAGCATTTTTGCATAAGGAAACCGCATTTTTGAATCAGGAAACAGCATTTTTGAATAAGGAAACCGCATTTTTGGATCAGGAAATGTCATTTTTAAATAAGGAAAAACTTTTTCGAATAAGGAAAAAGTAATTTTGAATAAGGAAAAACCAATTTCGAATCAGAAAACACCATTTTTGAATAAGGAAACAGCATTTTTGAATCAGGAAACAACATTTTTGAATAAAGAAAAACCTTTTCGAATAAGGAAAAGCTAATTTTGAATAAGGAAAAAGTAATTTTGAATAAGGAAAAACCAATTTCGAATCAGGGAACAGCATTTTTGAATAAGGAAACAGTATTTTTGAATAAGGAAACAGCATTTTTGAACCAGGAAAAGTCATTTTAATTTTGAATAAGGAAAAACCAATTTAGAATCAGGAAACAGCATTTTTGAATAAGGAAACAGCATTTTTGAATCAGGAAACAGCATTTTTGAATCAGGAAACGTCATTTTTGAATAAGGGAAAACTAATTTTGAATAAGGAAAAAGTAACAAACTTCACATTTTGAATAAGGAATAAGGAAAAAGTAACAAACTTCACATTTTGAATAAGGAATAAGGAAAAAGTAGCTAACTTCCACAACCCCGTTCCCCATGCGTTCCAGCCTCAAACGCGCCTTAGTTGCGAAGCACAGCCCATTTTTAGTCATTCTCGAAAAATTATTTACATAACCATATCACAGCAGCGTTCCACAGCGTTCCTGCATGTGAAGTTTTGGTCCGATTGGACATCCAATTTGAATATGGCCGCCAGGTGGCATAACCCAAAAAATAATCAAAGGCCTGTAACTCGGGAATGACTTGACCCAGATTGCTGATAACTGATATGTAGGCCTAGGCCCTACCTTCATCTCATCTGTCACAACACTATGTCCAACCAGATGAGCACATGGTCCATGGACCATTTCATTAAGACACACTCTTGACTTCGTTGCAATATTATCGTTGTAGGGTCACTCTAGCCCAGTCACTCGATTAGGCCTGTCTTGTCTGTGTCTTTGTTTTATTTTATTTTATCTCTATAGACTATGTCTTGCCTTTTGAAGAATCTCTGTAGTATTAACGGCTTTGTTCTTTTAGTACCAATGTATCGCTTTTGCATATTATAGGCCCTATGGTGAATAAAGCTACTGATAATTCGTAATTCATACACAAAATGGACAGCACATGGACAACTGTATAAACAGATTGTTAGTCTTTAGTATATTTAGTAATTGATATGGATGTTGATGACACTTTTTTGTAAGCTATTTTTCCTCTTTGCTTTTCACCTTCAGATCGAGATACACATCATCAGCAGTAGTAGGCCTACTACATTTACAAGCAATGGCTTCTTCAACAGCGGCAAAACCGTTTACAAACCGACTTATAAATGAAAAATCGCCATACCTTTTGCAGCATGCTCATAATCCTGTTGATTGGTAAGTAACTCACTGAACCATCGGAAAGGAGGAAAAGTTCTGGAGTCCTCATCCTGTCAAGTCAAGTGCAAAAGAGCCACTGTATAATCAGTTAGTCAGCAAACTGTTACCTCTGTCTAGACATCTAGGCATAAAAATACATCTTTCAATGTGACATTTCATGAAAACCCATATGCTAGTTTCAACCTGATGTTGTTTCTGTAGTTGGTTGCAGACCGCTCTTATGCCAATCAATCGTTCATGAAATTTTCCAGGTATCCTTGGGGCAATGAAGCATTTGAAAAGGCTAAGACTGAGGACAAGATGATTTTTCTTTCTGGTTAGTGGTAGATTTATGCTCTTATAAAATCTATGGATCTATCACTACAGACTGTTTTGTGTTGGTCCATTATTTCACTGTCTCTGCTTGTCTTTAATTTTGACTAGACACGGGCAAGCACAATCATGTGTTCCTGACAAATGCCTGATCTTCATGAGACTACTTTAGTCTATTGTGTCAAGCTAAGAATATTAAGTAACTACTTAGACTTCAGGACCCATATTCATAAAACTACTTAAGTCTAAGTGTGGTGGCACTTATCCTTTGTTCAACACAAAAGATAAGTATCACACATAGACTTAAGTACTTTTATGAATATGGGCCCAGGTCTGGTGAGTGCAAGGTGTTGTTCAAAGGTGCCCTTCCTATTCCAGTGGGTTACTCAACATGTCACTGGTGTCATGTGATGGAAAGGGAATCTTTTGAGAATGTCGACATCAGTGAGGTGATGAATGAGAAGTTTGTTTGCATCAAGGTTGATCGTGAGGAGCGGCCAGATGTTGATCGAGTTTACATGACATTTATCCAGGTATGTGCATACCGTATTCTGTGGTGTTCTGAAACAGTGTGCATATTCTTTGGTGTTCTGAAACAAAGTTCTCTGGAAGATCAGTTTATGGTTGTGTCGATCTGTTGTCACATTTAAGCTTGTCTTTATAGTATTTGATGCTGTAATTTATTAATGAATTTCTTGGTATTCTTATAACAGGCAACAAGTGGAGGTGGTGGCTGGCCTATGAGTGTTTGGTTGACCCCTGATCTTAAACCAGTAGTTGGTGGCACTTACTTCCCTCCTGAAGATGTCTACTATGGACGGCCAGGTTTTAAGTCGGTTCTAAATGCTATAGCAGATCAGGTACATGTATCTATGATTGTTGTCTTTTGCAAAAGCCAGAATGATGTATATAAGGAGAATTTTCTTCCCTTTTTGTGAATTTTAGTGGTTCTTCATGGAGAACGCTCTATGGTATGAATCATTTTCTCCTTTCTTTTGTTCAGTGGGAAACTCAGAAGACGAAGCTCTCACAACAAGGCACTCTCATATTGGATGCCCTCATGCAAGGAACTTCAGCTACTGCTGATCCTTCCAATACTCTCCCTGGTGAAGAAGCTGCCATGAAGTGTTTTCAACAACTTATCAAGTCATATGATAAAGAATTGGGAGGATATGGGAAAGCACCCAAGTTTCCTCAGCCAGGTGAGTCATCCATCAAATTCTTCCTAGTTAGAAATTACAATAACAGTCAGTATGGTACCAACTGAGTAGACATTTTCAATTTTCAACCAGTTGGGAGCATTCGATTCATTTTACAGGCCTTCTGTTTTGAGGCGAGCAAAAAAGTGCATGCGCCTCGCAATCAATAGAAATTCTATTGTTTGCGAGGCGCATGCACTTTTTCGCTTGCCTTAAGACAGAAGGCCTGATTTTACATTGTTACAAGTACCAATGTCTTGTTTCCAGTGAATTTCATGTACATGTTTCGATTTTATGCCACCCATTTGGATAGCGAGGAAGGAGAGTTAGCTTTAGAGAGTGCCTTTCACACACTAAAGATGATGGCAAAAGGTGGCATCTATGATCATATTGCACAGGTACAGTAAGTTCAAATCAATTGTCATTTTTGTTGCTTGTTTCTTACTCAAATAAGAGGAATTCGTATGTTATGAGAAGTTTGTAGGAAACTCTGCAACTGTGTGTGATATGTATAGGTGTTACGTTACTGGGCTGAGGTGTCCATTAGGATGGCTGTACCTTACATTAGTTCTGACCCGTTTGTTTGTTTTCAGGGATTTCATAGATACTCCACAGATGCCCGATGGCATGTCCCACATTTTGAGAAGATGCTTTACGATCAAGGCCAGTTGGCATCCGTCTATGCTGAAGCTTATCAGGTATGAATTTCTGACTTCATCTCCTTTTTTATGACAATCAAATTCTTGTACCAAATGTTCCATCTCAAAATGTGAAGTTGAAGAATGTTGTAAACCATTTATCGTGTCATTTTCAGATCTCACAGGAGGACGTATATTCACGTGTAGCAAAAGAGATTCTCCAGTATGTTGGTAGAGACCTCAGTGACAAGGTATGATGATGTTGGAGCAGATAATTGTTACATGTACATTTGGCCTTCTGAATTCAAGTCAAACAGATTCTGCACATCTTCATGAAATTTAAGGGACATGTGTGCCAGAGGTGCTCAGTCATGAAAAAATGAAATAAAAGAACCGTCAGTAACAAAACATTACTTAAAGTTCCATTCAAAGGAGAGTATCTTTTCAATATTATACTGAGAAGACACTGTCCTTTGTATGGAGTACATGCCTTAACATATTGCATTCCTTCTAAAGGTGATATCCCTTCTATAAGCAACAGATTTTCCAGAGAAGCATACCTAATTTCAGAATGGTGGTTTCTACAGTGCAGAGGATGCTGATTCTTATCCAAAGGAAGGTGTTAAAGATAAAAAAGAAGGGGCATTTTGTGTGTGGACCCACGAGGAGATACAGAATGCCCTAAATAAGAAAGTGGAAGGCCATGATGATACAACTTTTGGTGATGTGTTTAGTAAACATTATGGAGTAGCACCTGGTGGAAATGTTAATCCTTTGCAGGTAAGGATGCAATGTTTTTCAGCCTTGAAACATTGAATGGCCATGATGCACTGCCTCACCAAATTCTCATTCAGAATACTTGAAATGATGTTTTCAGTGTAAGTCTTCACAGTAATTGATTTGAGATATCAATATTTCCCTACTTACAGGATCCCCACGATGAATTAAAAAACCAGAATGTCCTCAAAGTTGATGGTGACATAGAAACAACAGCCAGCCAATTTGGTATTGAAGTTCAGGTGGCGGAGAAAATTCTTAAAGAATGTAAAGAAACATTGTTTGAAATTCGCAAGAGGCGACCACCCCCTGGTCTGGATAACAAAATGTTGACTGCTTGGAATGGTTAGTTACCTTTTTGCCCATTGTTCACAAGAAAAAAGTATCCTCCCTTGGGATTCAAGAAACTCCTCACTTTTATAATACCACTATGCACTGAGTTAATGATAAAATATTTTTACAGGCCTAATGATTTCTGGTTTTTCCAAGTGTACACAAGCCATGCATGAACCAGACTTTGCAAAACGGGCAGTTGAGGCGGCCGGGTTCATCAAGACCCACATGTATGACACAACGACTGGTAAACTTCTACGAAGCAGTTATGCTGGGTCTGAAGGTGATGTCAAACAGATGTGAGTATTTGAATGATTTCTGTCCACTGTTGATGTTCCACCTACTTTTTCATTTTCAATATTTTTCTGATATTCAGATTGTAAGGCATCTACTTTTTCATTTTCAATATTTTTCTGATATTCAGATTGTAAGGCATCTTCAGACTCATGCCACTGCAATAACAACTACAGCTCACCAAAGAAAAAGTAAAATTGTAATGTTTTTTTTTGAGGGATCGTCAAACCAAGATCTCTTCTTTACAGACCAACCCCAATAGAGGGTTTTGTCGACGACTACGCCTTTCTTATCCGAGGACTCATTGACTTATATGAAGCTTGTTTTGATTCAAAGTGGTTGGAATGGGCAGAGACGTTGCAGAAGAAGCAGGATGAGCTGTTCTTGGATGCAGAGGGTGGTGGATACTTCAGCTCGGCTGCTGGGGATAGTTCAATTGTGTTGAGAATGAAAGAAGGTACATGTACACATACATACATGTAACTAAAAATTCATTAGCGAGAACCGAGTCAATTTGAGTCCACATAGTCCCAGTTCAGTCCTATTGCCAAGCCCCATATTCGACCCTGTGCCTACAAATCTAGGCTCTTGCATTTCACCCTTCCCTGCTTCTCTATTCATGAGCCTATCACTGTAAATGAGGTCAGTTGATGCCAGGACTTTCTTATATTTTAAAGATGTGTTATTAACGTTCTAAATTCCAGATCACGATGGTGCTGAGCCAAGCGGGAACTCGGTCTCAATTGGGAACCTTCTCCGTCTTTCTCAGTATCTTGACAATAGCTCATGGAAGGATCAAGCCACCAAACTCATGTTGACATTTCATGACAGAATTACTAAAATACCTGTTGCCGTTCCTGAGATGGTGTCCGCTGTCATATTTCACCGAGCAAATCCAAGACAGGTGCGTTGTGAGAGAAATTTGTTGTTAGTGGATGCTAAATTTTCATAGAATAGAAACACCCGATGAGCAAAGATGGCCACTTCAAACATTCCCCATCCAGCCTGTACAGTATCATGGTGGCTGTTGCTTCAGAGAATCAAATGCGGGCATTAATAATCAATAATCTCCCTGTATCCCCACTTTCATGTCAGATGAGGTCAGTTGGCCGAATTGTTATCCTTTCGTGCAGATTCAGTTAACTTTGATGGTTTCTTTTCCAGATCATTATCGCTGGCGACAGAGACTCACCAGATACACAAGCACTCATCAAATGTGTCAATTCACATTACCTCCCCAACAAAATTGTCATACTGGCTGATAGCAAGCCAGACAACTTCCTGTATGAGAAGCTGAAAATTCTAGAAGACCTGCAGAGAGTGGACGGTAAAGCTACTGCATACGTCTGCCAAGACTTTGTGTGCAAATTGCCCGTCAACACTGTTGAGGATCTTCAGAAACTCCTAGATTAGACCTGTGCATGTAAGTGGAGTAACTTGAGCATCAATTGTCCAGGGTAATTCGACATCTGATATGAGATAAATGCCTTTGATTATGCATATACCGGTATGTATTGATTTTTGTATGACAAGTTAGACTCTGCATAGTGTATTTATGCCATTGTTGAACATGTGCCTGTTTTCAGAAGTATATTTTACCAGAATGCTACTTTTATTAAAGTTCTCTAGGGACATTGTCGAAAGATGTTGAAGTTCGGTTGCACTTAATAGGCCGATGTTGTTGCAGGCTAATCTGTTGAAGAGATCAGATTCAGTTATAACTCAATCTGATCTCTTGATGGTCTCCTTTTAATCTATGTGTATAAAGAATGCGTTGTGTGGAATATTCCCTTCAATTTCCAGAGTAGGCCTACTGTAAACCCTGAAATTTTCGCGACACTAAAAGTTGGCGAATTTATCATTTTTGAAAACCGCGAAGACTAATTTCTGCATTTACCTTCATAATTCAATGGAAAATGCATTAGGGTTGGTGTTTTCGTGCTGTTTAAGTTCGCGTTTCGGCCCATAACCGCACAAATCGCGAAAATAAAACGCACTCGAAAATTTCACGGTTTACAGCCGTGATATGCTTCATGCTTTTCTTGTATCAAGAATAGCGCTAGCGGTGGACTGTTTCTTAGCTTCCTCCACAAATTATTGTAAATAGGCCCTCTGGGCAATAAAGTCATTGTATCCATGAGAAATTATTGTAAGTAATCACTTTTTGGGCATATTGTGCATAATTACAGTCGACATAAATATGAAAGGAAAGTGGTGTTGTTTATTTTCTTTGAATTGACATTTCACGTTTCTTGCAACAGTTCATTTTATCACCGGCGAACTGGTTTCTATAGCTAGGGCCTATATATCCCCCTTAATCAGTCATTGAAAAGTACATGCAGTCTAAGCAGACACTTTGAACAGGGCAATGCTGTTACACCTGCAGCTTCCATTAGCCACCGTCAGATGGCGTGTTCATTCTACAACACGCCATCTGACGGTGGCTAAAGGAACCAGGCTAGAATTTTCGTCCCAAGCATGCCAAGTGCATGAAGTGACATTGAGTGAGTCGAAAAAATCCAGGATTTTCTCCAGATTGCATTCGTTGGCAGACAGTTAATCTCTCAAAGATCCATTTCATTGACTGCTAGTGACTTGCAGTCCATGTGAGAGAAATCAAACCCATTGCCATTGACCGATTGACCTCGAAACGGATTGTTTTTTAGAGAGATTGACCCCGCCCACGGAGTCATGCAGTGCCACTGCACTCCCACCACCACAATAGGCCTAATACAGTGGCCTAATGACATGCATATGTGGTGGTGGTGGTGGTGGGAGTGCAGTGGGTGGGGTCAATCTCTCTAAAATTCATGGGCAATCATTCTAATTCTAGGCCTCGGGTTAGATTTTTAATTAGCCTAATGACCAGCACTTCATTGATGATTGAAGTCTCGCCCTCCTCCCACTCCCCAGTGCTCCCAGGGTAGGCCTACCCCTCCCAGACCCAGCCCACTCCCAGACCCAAGAGCGAAGTCGAAGAGGCTACCGGTAGCCGGCCTATGCTAATCCATTGACTGAGTATCACAGTTTGTTTGTCAAAGAAATCCTTCGGGTTATTTCCACATTCTTGATGATGAAGCCGAAGCCCTATTTTGGTTTCTGAAAATGCTCACGATCAGTGAACAATTTTTGTTTCCTAGGGGGTAGCCAATAATGCCCTGTGCTGTGCTACCTTTGCTGACTGTGGTACTGGTAAAGACTGGCAATGACTACAGCAGTCGAGGAGGGAGTTCTTCAGGAGTATTCAGCCCCACTCTGGCGAAAGACAACCGTCCTGAAAAGATGGAGGCGCATCAAGAACATGATTCTAGTGGGGAAGGTTGATAGAGGGTTTTCTCTCCGCAAAGCTGACAGTAGTGAAGACAGTGCATCAAGATATGAGGTAGATGACAGCTGCTGTCCTGGTATTGTTTTTGTTCTTTGTAAATTGTTGGTAAGCATGCCGCCTACTCTATGAAAGTTGGATGCTATTCACCCACTCCCATGGTCTTAAAACAACATCAATTTGTAGTTTTTCAGTGCTGTTGAAGTCCGTCCCACCAACCACCAAGAAACGGGTGATCCGAAAGATTTTCTTGGATTTGAACTTCTGTTCAGAAGCTTAAAAAACCGGAGTGATGAGGAGATGGACTGGATCCCGTTTCGTTGTGACAGCCTGCAGGAGCAAAGACGCTGGATGATAAGTCTTGGTTACACGGGCGATGGCATGTTCTCGAACGGTGACCCACATGCTCAAGTAAGCTTATGCATGCCTACTTCATATGAACACGAAATAACTGGTTTCTAAGGTGAAAGACATAGCTTCCTACCAGACTCTAACCCATGGACCCTTGCATTAGGCATTAATCGCCAGCATGCAGGAGCAGCTCACCTCAGGGGCAGGGCTCAGGCAGCACGCCTACTTCATATGACTACATATAATTTTCTCTGTTGAATATGTTGGGTGTTTTAATGTAAGGAAACAGGTGAAAAACTTCACAGCCAAAGACATGGAGAATTGTCCCCTCTGTCTAATTACCTTTCCGGTATTACCAAAATACCGTACTTATTTCCAAAGTCTTGTAAGTCTTCTAAACTTATTCTCTGCAGCCACTCGATAGCTGGGTTGGGAAGTGGGATGTCATTCACCCTGCCATGATCAATGCACAGATCATTACTGCCAAAACAGAGCATCAAGAGAAACAAGAGGCAGCTAGTGATGAACCTCGCTTGCCTAGTTATGATGATGTCATGCAACACACTGGATCATTTAGCATAGAATTTGCTATGGTAAGAATAGTCAGGGGAGAACAGATTATGTGAGACTACCACATCTGGGCCGAAGATTGATATGGAAATTGTGTTAAAGACTGTGGCCTGTGGCAAAGATTCCTGTAGTAGTTTTTTTCATGGCAACACTGCAAAATCCTGAAATTGGACTCCAGAATTATGCATATCATGTGTTTCCTTCTTCAGCGCAGACATAGACGAGAACATTGTGGAGACCAGCCTGCTCCGCCACCTCTGCCACCGTTTCTACAACACCGTCGCCATGTAGATGACAGTGTCCTACCTCCTCATGGTCCTCCAATCCTGTGGCCTGTCAGTATAGGATTTGGCAAGGAGATCCGCCTGCCTGATGATATCCAGCAGCTTTGGGATCCTAATCTGAATCGTCATGTCTTTCTTGATCACAAAACTCAACTTGTAACATGGATGGATCCGCGGCCGCCTCTGATACCTCAACCTGAAGTTGAGAAGCAGGTGTGTGTTACAAAATCATGAGAAAAGGATACTGTCGTAGGTTATTGTTTCTGAAATGCTGAAGCCTCACTTTGAAA
>NMRB01000018.1:458542-517595 GCA_002633025.1 Notospermus geniculatus | reverse complement strand
GCACATGCACTGTACCAACTATTATGATAATTTAAGGTGGCCATGGTGGCACAGGTGGTCGTGGTGGAGATGGGGCCAGGGGTAGGCATGGACACGATAGCCATTCCCCTGGTGGTCATGGAGGCAGTGGTGGTCCTGGCGGCGATGGTGGTCGTGGAGGCGCAGGTGGACCAGGTGGTCCTGGCGGTGATGGTGGTCACGCCGGTAGCTCAGGAATGGGTGGAAATGTTCAAGTCTCTGCCTATGATCCAAGAATTTTTATGCTCATCGGTGTAAGTACATACACATGTATTATTTCTTCCATTCCCAGTCTTTTCTAGAGTTTCAGATTGTAAAGTTCCACTTGAAAAAGACCCCGGTTGGGGTCGAAAATTCGTGAATTCTGGAGATTGACTTCTTGTTTATTATCATTTTGTGTGTCAATTTTGTGCCTTTTGTACCTTGTATTATTTCTTCCAATGCCAAATCCATGGGCTTCATCATCAAACAACATTGCCCAGTTTCTACATTTTTTTCTATTTCAGATCGATGCCTGTCCAGGAATCAAAGGAAATGGTGGCCGTGGTGGTGCTGGTGGCTTCGGTGGTCATGGTGGTGAAGGTGGCTCAGGTGGATCTGGTGGTTCAGGAGGAAGAGGGGGACCTGCAAGAGATGGTAAAAGTGGTGGGATGAGTGGTTCCTCTGGAATGCACGGCAGTAGAGGTAGGTACATGAACATGTATGGCAATTCTACAAATATGTAGCCGTTTCATTTCGACATGCAGTTAGAATTCATTTGTAGTTGAGTGTGCTGAGTGTCCTGATAATAACTTGCACTCTCCGTGGTGATGAAAGCAATTGGTATAACTTCAAAATATCTTTGGTTTTGGAACGTATTTGTTTATTTATATCATTAAAATAGGTAGTCATGGAACACAAGGCCCTTCAGGTCCCCATGGCAATAATGGGAATGATGGTATCACTGGTGAGACTGGTAGTATCCTCTGGCGTGTTCTCGACCCGACAACCAATCAGATACATTGTGAAACTGGTGTCAGATATGAAATTCTTACCACTGATTATGTGGTGAGTTAACATTGATTTACAAAAATGTAGATTTATGCTAGTTTTGAAGATTTTGACCCGACCAAATGGACAAATCTGGTACATACTTGTATGTAGCCTATGCAAGATCTTGTGCATTGGGATACACATGTATTATGTACTTTCACCTAGAATTTCTTCTTTGCGTCCCTGGTAATTTTTAGAAAGGAAAAAGATTTTGGATTTTGTCAAACTGGACTATTCACTTCTTTTTCCCCTTTCCATAGGTTACCTCCGAAGTCGATGATGGAATCTTTGAGCCGAATGAAAAGATCTTCGTAAATGGAATCACCTTGGAAAATGTTGGTGGCATGTACTGCCCTGATGGAGCTGAGGTCACGTTTAAAAGTACCGAAACAGTCAACTTTGTTCCTGCCAAATATGTCCTGCCAGTTGTAAGTATTGCTGCACATAGAATTCCCACAAAATAGCTGTGATACGACAGCGAAAAGATGTTTGTCATGTTAACTGGATGTTTATGATGTGTTTGTTCACTCCCTAAAAACATTATTTGTTGTCTTCACATTCAGATTGAGCCAAGTCAAACATTCAATGTCCCTGAAACCTACGTTGGACGGGTTTATGATGTGCCTTGCCCAAATAGTCCAGGGGCATACCATGGTACTGCTGAAGTTGTCTCACGAGTTCATATGTTAAACAGACCTTTTGATAGTGTAAGTACCGGTATGTGCTAGAGAAACATTGGCACTTGTCACCATGGAGGTTCTTGGTTTGATCCGAGTTGGACCCACTCTTAATGAGATTCAGAGGGTGACTCTCTTTCACAGCACAGGTATTTGCTTGGCACTGTGGTTTCCCTTGCCGTGCATTCATTTTGTCCGATATTGTCTACATGGAGCCAATAACACTGTATTTTGCTCTCAGTCCTAAACTCAATATTCAAGTTTGAACCTCTGACCTTTGAAGTATATTTTACTCTGGGGGTTATTCATTTTCAGGGCTTTCGTAAAGTAGTACTTGACGTCCAGTACCCCATCAAGTTGCAAGCCATAAACGCGCCATCCCAAATGGGCCGTGGAGAAGAAAACTTCATCCATGTCGTCGTAAGTATATGCAAGTACAAAGTTGAGCAGTTATGGGCAGTTTTTCCCGATGAAAATTCCACCATCACATGTCATATACCGGAATGTAGACTCGCATGTTTTACTCATTTCTAGTTGAACAACATATCAAGTATGCCGTATGGAGACGGTGTCGACAGTGGCGGCTTTGTTGAAGTGAGGGTAAGTGTTGTTTCTGATGATGTAATAAGTAGGGTACAATATTTCAATGAGCACTGATCGGTCAAAATGTGTTTAACTTTGTTCTGTTGATCCTTGCTGTGATACCAAGATTCTGCTTCCATTATTTTGTAGATACGGCTTGATCGCCGAATTCTTCCAGTTGCAAAACCAGAACTGATGGAGAACCAGCCATATCAGTTGACCTTCCACCCTGCAGAGAGAGATAGTGTCCATGCAAGGGTGAGTGGACATGTGAAGTAGGAGGAGATGCTAGTGATGGACCATCCACTGATGAATCATTGGATGTGTCCAGGGAATAACTCACAAATATCAATTAAAAAGGAAAATATCTGCTCATATCTTTGATTTTTTCTCATTCATCACTTACTGACATTTACCGGTATGTTATTTCTTCCAGATATACCACATTGCACCTCGAAGCACCCTCACTGTTACTCTGCCAGTATACTTGGAAGGGGGCGCTGAATTGTTTGACCGGTGCCTTGTACAAGCTGATGTATTCCTGGTAAGGCAAACTCTAAAATTGCCTTTTTTATGAAGCCAAAGTACAAATGGTGTTTCTTACTAGCTGTTTTCTATCAAATCAGGGAATTTCTCACCAACTTCATGCAGACAAATATCAAAAATATTTTCAGAGAGGCAAGCTGATAGAGTACAACCATCATCTGATACGAGTGTGTCCATACTACATAAAACGGGATCCTCCCGCAGATGTACTCATGGTGACGGGGCCTGAGATCACGCGACCTCTCTTTGTCCTCTGGCAAATGATGTTCGAGATTCTCGATGTCACGTTGGACTTCTGGGATGTGGAGCGGTACAGTGGGATGTCTATCGATTCCAACACTAATCAAAGACACCCTGTAAGTGTTCCTTTATATCCACCTTCTGTGTGTTACAACTCGGAGGCTTGCACTGTGGCACGCCCGTCACCACTAAAGTATTTGTGTCATTAAAAGCACAGCTTCTCTGATATTTCAAGTTTCCCCTGTACTTCTTTTTGCCTACTGCATTATGTTTGGGTTCAGTTTAAGTAACAAGTAGTATTCCAACCCTAATTTCTACCCCGCACTGATTTTCTCAACACTTTATTCCAGGTGACTTGGCTCGATCGTTATGGCAGCCGTATGATCTTCTACCCCTACCACAATCCAGACTTCCTATTCGGCGAGGACATCTTGACCCACTTTTACCATCAGGGAAACATGAAAGAGAGCTTGGAGTCTTCCCTATTCCTTATGGCTAATGCACGGGACTTGTTCGATCCAAAAATTTACATGAAAGTTATGAATGAGCAGCTCACACGTAGACAACCACCACTAGATATTGGCAACAAATTCTCCGGCAAGCATCTCTTCCATCCAGAAACCTGTGCCTGTTGTTGTTGCGCAGATCCTGCCAAAAAGTAAGTTTCGTCTATACATGTTTTGCCTCATATGTCAATGCACACAAACCTTTGTGAGTGGTGACACAGATTTTGAGTGCTAAGAACCACTAATTACCTTGGGATGTTCTATACCTCAAAGTATATGATTTTTTTTTCAATCGGTTTCAGCAAAGCCAAGTCAATCTTGAAAAAACTTGAAGAGAGAAATCCACAGAATTCCTACATTGTGTTCGGCAAGTCAGTGAACTTCGAGAAGCGCAGCACATTCACTTATGACTATGGTACACTTGATGTCCGTGCTGTACCTCTTCAAAGAAGGTCAAATATACATTTGGTGAATCAAGAGCTCCTGTTACAGCTTGGTCGAGATGATGTCAAACTCACTCCAGGTGCATCTGAAATTCCACTTGGATCTAATTTTGGACAGGTAGGCTATGTGCCGAGTCCAGTGTCTTGGGTTGAACGTTCTTCAGTCACTCCTGCAGAGGTGGGACATTTGTCATCACTCCTTTTCAGTTAGAGGGGTTTGTGTAATGAAGTATGATTAATTTCCTAAAGATTTGTAAGTGGATGGTTTCCTTTTCTAGGTACTCTTGATGGTGATCATGAGCCTCCCACTCCATTCAAGGACCCTCCTACTCAGCTCAGGGCAACCTAATCACCCCAAACCTACATTTACCACTCCAAGCGGTCATAGGTTCACATTATGCCGCCTGATTGCCTTGTCCCTGGAGGAGTACTTGTGCCTAGAGATTGTGGAAAGGCCAGAGGTATGTTTGTAAACAAGGAATGAGACAATGTGCTAAATTCCTTGGTCATTATTCAGTTTCAGAAGAAATGTCTTGGGGTGAGTAGTTGATAAAAGGATACGTATGTTAAAGGGCCTCTAGAGGCAGCTTTTTAGTGCATATTGATATGATTACTAACACAGAATTGGTGGCATGAAGATCCAACTTGGGCATCAATTTTGAAGTACCGTAATATTTCATCAATGTCAACAATTGATCTACAATTCATGAGTTTATGGTTCCTAGCGCCCCCTGTTGTGTAGTGGCAGTACTGTTAGTAGCCTAATAGCGAGCTGCCTCTAGAGGCCCTGTAAATCAAGAGCGGAGTGCGTGGCATCATTAGCTTCGTAGACACCACTCTGACTGCCCTGATAGATCTCTTCCTATTTATCAAAATACCGGTACCAATAATACCCCCCATTTCATATTCCTCTTTGACACTTTTCAGCTACCAGTCAGACTCGAACTCTTAGTCCAAGAGGTACAGAACAATGGAGAAGTTTACGCCTCTGAGCATGTCGCTCCCTACATCTACCTCTCAGTAGCCATTTTCATGAAAAAGGCCAAAAAGTGCCCTAGTTCGTATCGAAGTAGAGCAAGAGATCTCTATAAGGAGCTGTACAGTACCTTGAAGAGGCATGGGGTAAGTTAAATTTTGTTTAGGTTGTGGGCTGGTCAAAAGGTCCCAGCCTCCGGTTTCATTTAACATGCAGGAATCGGCATTCTCTTCGAGATATTCCTCCTTCTCTCAAGTACTTCGGCACTTTTCATACATCAGGATGCAATGGTGTCTTCTTTTAATGTGCTTGTGATCTTCCTCTGGCTCCAAGATTATGCCTTTCTTCAATTCTACCCTTTCCAATTTTGATTGAAATATTAATTGGTGTGCCTTTTCCCCATTAGCGTAATCATTTCAATGAGAGAAATTTTTATCTGCAGGAAAAATCTGAACAAAAAGATGCTCGCAAAGCTGCTGAGAAGATGCTGGATGATAAAACGACTCTGACGTACAGTATGCTTCTAAGGCAGGACTACGTGCATCATTGCCACCGTCTGAGGGTTCAGGACAAGTTGTATGATCTGTCGAAATCTGGGGAGGTGTGGTAATATTGAGAAACACGAAGATAAACTGCCAAGAAAATGTTTATGCTGTAGTCTAGCCGAGATGACAGATGAATCTTCAATGCTCTTATTATGTATAAAAAGATAATATGAAGACAGTAAAATAATTATTACCGGTGCATATATTACGTATTCTTAATGAGTGAAGAGTGTTTTTTATGATACATGTATTGTAATTTATGAGGGTTTGGTCTTGCATGTCTTAGCAAGGAAATGAAATGAGATTTATTTAGATCACTTGCATTTCTCCTTTATGGCTGTACGTATATTTTGTTGTTATTGATAAAGAATTTAATATTTCAGAGGATTCACTAGTTCTCTATGTGTACGTGAACAGCAATTCTAATTTCTTGAAGCGATAAATAATGTTTTAGATATTTGCTTTGATGCTTTTCAGGGAGTCAGATGGCAATTTTACATGTATAGACAATGTATTTATGATGTGTAGATTATAGATACGGTAGAATCTGCATAAGTCGTCACTCTTGGAACCAAGCTTTTTCATAGCACGTGTATCATTTGGTAATGTGCTCTGCAACAACGCCCCTCTTCATTCCTGGGTGTTCATTAACATACTGTTTTATCTCATACTTCCCTTTATATGTCTTGGTTGAAAGCTTTCTCTTTGGAGCAGTTGCCTTGACTGTTGCCGCACCACGCCAACCAACGTCAAATCTAGCACGTATCACACACGTTTACAATGTACAGCAAACACTAGTACAACTGGCTGGTGTGGTAGCTTCTAATGCCCCCACCTTCTTGATGTCCCCCCTGTATTGTTTGTCAGATGATTAAGGGTCTTTGTCTCTCTCAAGTCCAATCGAATGCTGCCGCTTAATGTGTAAATGTATTGTTTGGGAGACATCACATCTGTTACACTGGATTTTCCCGCTGTCAGTGATTCAGCGAAGCAGGCAGCAAAGCTTTTGATGTCACCTGCCCGTGAAATGTGTGACGACTTAGACAGAAATTACCGGGTACCTGCAATTTCTGTTACACGGGACCCGTCATTGTGCAACAACGTAGACGTTTTGACGACTTAGGATTCTTTTTTAAGGAAATAACATGACAGAAAATCTGGACTTTCTTTTTGTCGACGAGTTGCCAAAAATCCGACTTAGACGGCGACAACTTATGCGGATTCTACTGTATCACCCTTTATGATTATTTTTTATCATTACATCATATACTGGTAGGCTTTTTTATGGAATGTTTTTCAGCCCATTTCAAATGAGCCCTGCTATGTATGCGTAATGTATGAACAATAAATGCAGAACAGTATTTGTTGTTGTTGTCCTTCATTGGATCATCTCCTTAACACGGTCCGGAGCCCCTGTGAAATATGTTTCTGAATACCAAAGACTGGAAAATGCTTTTGTTATTTCTGGCCACATTGTTTCCAAACATGAAGTGACCTCCGTCCAACAAGACAAACATTTGCGCCACAGTACTCCAATAAAGCATTTGGAGAGATGTCTAGACTGATCTTCTGATGGTCATATATGACAGCAAAAATAGATAAGCGAGCGATGCTCGCTTATCTGCTTTTGATGACAGTCAGGGCTGATACAATGGCCTGATCATTAGCCATGACAGTCATTGCTTACTTCTTCAATCACAAAAGCATTGGGGCAAGCCATCTCTATGTAAAGGCCTATTGGGCCACGCTTTTTTTATTCTTTGGTTTACGGGACCGCCGATGTGGCAAAATGCCATTCCGAAAAAAATAAAATTGGGAAAATCAGTTTCTTTTATTGCCTCCGAAGTTCACATGAGGTCTTCTAAGAAAAAGACAAATAAATGGAGTTGTTTTTATTCCCGCTGACCTTGACTTCAGCAGTCAGGACAGCTAAAAATAAATAAAACCAACTGGCGTATGCCTATTTCCCGGCAGCGAGGACGGAAAGAAGCAGAAAAGAGGCATTTGTCAAGAATTTATTTGGTTTTTTATTTCCTCCGAGTTGTCTAACTTTTCATTCTAAAGGTGAAAATGAACTGAACCAAAAAAAATTTTAATTTTTATTTCGTCCTCTGTATCTGGGCTCAAACTCTTTGTGCCCGTAAACCAAAGAATATATAATAACCGTGGCCTTACTAGATCAACCATCAAGCCGCCTCAGTCGTGGTTATTGTCGGGTAACTATCTGCGCTTGGTAGGGCATACATTTTGCCAAATTATAGGGTCAGTCATTACATGGTCAGTCTAAACATGGTATATGGTGGTCAGTGTTATAATATCGTAGGTCAAATTTTCTGACAGCACTGGGCCCCTGACAGTCATGAATAGATAACTCTAATGTCAACTTATTGTACGATTCATTCTACGATGACTGTCAATGATCTCTGATTCATCCAATGAGTAAGTGAAAGAAAAGAAATGGAAAATAAACAACAATAATTTATCACTTGAGACAGTATGCAGTTCTTTAATGCCATATCCAAGACTACATAAATGCATTTCAACGCAACATTGAAACGGAGAAAATTGCTTATACTTAGAGGAGGAAATCAGACATTACATTTCAGATTACTCACTGATAATTTGGGATTAGCATCTATCATGGAAGTATTATACAATACTTCCATGCATCTATCAACTCAAAATAAAATTCGGCATGAGCAATTCAAGTTTTTAGATAAAGGGTCACACTCAGTAAAACAGCACATCAAATATCATATTCTTCATAAATGTTTCGATTTGGCATGAGGTTTTGTTAGTGGTAAATCACACTTGGTATAAAACAGCACATACATGTTCTAGATACATATGTAAATGTTATAAATGATGGCAACGTTAGATCAATATTAAACTCTCACCTACAATGTACAAGGGGTCACAATGTGTGCTTGATTGTTAGAATCCAAAGAACGAGAAAGCACAGAAATTGACACACAAAATGATAAATATCAAGAAGTCAACTTCCAGAATCTTGCAAATTTTCGACCCCAACCAGGGTCTTCCTCAGGCACTTTTCAGTTGGAGAGACCAGAAAAGACTGAGCTGAATCCCAAATGTTAGATTGATTGTTAGAAGATACTTATGGACCTTTTCACACGTAAAGAAGTATTACGTGTAAGCCCCGAGTTCCAGAAAGCTGTCTTTCACCTTAGAAACCTGTTATTATTTCATGCCCTTTAATTGTATCTCCTTTATATGTGACCCCTTGCATAACATAAAACTGTTTGGGTTCGGAGATTGGATTACTCGCAGGGTGCTTAGGGACGTCTCGTTTAACATGGGTCATTGAACCATCTTTTTAGAAGATGGGGATTTGGCCTAGTGGTTAAGGCGTGCTGCCCCTTCGTGCTGGCGATTGNATGCGCTAATTTCTAGACTAGATATAATTTGTGCAGAATCAGATTCAGATCCTATACATTTAAAGCAAATGGCTCGCGGGGTTTGTTGACAGTTGTTTGTTGACATGTCCTCAAATCAAGCGCCGTTTTCAGAAAAAGGCGAAAGAAGGATTTTAGTTTAATGGGAAATGCATTAGACAGCCAAACTTCGGAGGCGTATTCTGCGAAATCTGCCGCTTCGAAATCAATGTGAATAGTACAAAATGTACATTTTGACCGACTGAATTTGAAAATGTCATTAACGTATTTTAACAAATTTTTAATGGAACCTCGTCCCCAGGTGCACGTTCACATATTTGCACAGATTTTGCCTATGACTGGAGCACAGCTTTGCCTGGAGACTAGGTTCACTCTCTATGGGAGGTACCACCAAAAATCAAAACAAACCCCGCGAGCCATTCGCTTTAAGTAATGTTTGTTATTGAGTTTTGATTAAAATTAATAGGTGTTGATTGAACTAGCAGTATATGAAAGTGACAAGTATTACATAACTCACCTTAGATAATATAATGAAGACCCCGGTAACTAACTGATTGTGAATTGCACAGAGATAAAAATTTTCATTCTGCTGTAAAATACTGTTCAGGCAAAGAAGCTGTGACCATGGGTGGCCCGCCAGAGAGGCTCTTGATGCTCATTTCGCGAACACCAGCACATACATACATCAGCACATGTACATTGCCATACATCAAACATAAAGCACTGCTCAGACTAGGCAATAAAGGAATCCCACTGACGTCATCAAATCATGTGACTGGCCGTCAAAATGACGCAAACTGGCGTCAATAGGGTGCTACACGTGGATTCACATTACGCCTGACATGACGAGACAGCACACGAAATAATGTCATCGTGACGTTCCTTAATTCAGGAAACACGTGGTCAATTTGACGGCCAATGTGGCCTTTATGACGTCACGTGGGAAACCTCTATAAAAGTTTTCTCCGAATGTTTGCAGGTTTGACAGAAATATAGAAAGTTGGAAAAGTTCATTGCATTGCTTCCTGCAAACTTCTGGTGGTAGATTTGGTTGGTCAGAGGCAAAAACAATCACAACTGGAACACCACAGAGGACTGTCACGAAATTTAAACTAATCTTGCATAGACTCATGCAATTGATTTTCGTTACAAAATTCCATCATGGACATGATATCTGTGTACACAATTATAATTACATGTACATCTACCCGGTAGATGTAGTTTTCTTATTTTATGAACATGATTAGTTTTCATACAACTTCTGTAGAAATATCAACTTCCAAATGGGCTTCAAAAATTGTTTTAAAGGGTCATTCACCATAAGCCTACATGTACCAGCTCTCTCGGTATCATGCATGTGGCCATTCAACACAAGAGCGAAGATTAAGAAGTTCATCATCATCATCCTTTTGAGAGCCTCTCCAGCCATTGTTGACTTTGGGCTCCTCGAGTGGAGTTCAACAGTACTTAACGTGGTGCCAAAAACAAACGCGAATGCTAAGGTGCAGACGGTGAAACGAACGTTCATTGATATTTCATACAGGATTTGACCACCAAAACACACCATACAATCCAGTCACAAAAGCTAGCGTACTTGAAATGAGGAGAAGTCGTGCCCTGAAATGGTTAGCACAAACCATGAAGGAAAAGAGAAACTCTAGGATTTTTCACTCAAGATAATGCCCTGAGAATTTGGCGTCCAATGACATTTCTAAAACTGTTCATGCAAGTTCTTAACAACCATTCACCCTTCTACTTCATTCTTGTAGAAATGAAAACACTGAACACCACAGGGAGCCAGACATCAACTTTCCACAAGCCATTTGAGCCCGCCTTCCCTCTTGTGATCACAGATAATATAATTTCCTAATTTCAGTATGCTATAGCTCTTTTCCTGGCTTTGAGTGTATTCTTCATTAGCATAGCCACAGTCATTGGCCCAACACCACCAGGGACAGGAGTGATGAAACTAGCTTTCTCAGAAACACCTGCAAAGCAAAGAAAGAGAAAAATATAACTTTGAAAGCACTTCAGCATCTAACTACTTTAATAACTACCAATTTGTCATTGGTATAACATGGATAACACGAGCACTTGTTCAGCCAGAACATATGCAAGAATCCCGTCTCATCAAGAGGCTGTTGACATTTTATGTACCCGGTATGCACACCATTCTGTCAGAACATACTGCTGGAATAAGAACACTTTACCTTCAAAGTCAACATCACCAACGAGTTTGTATTTTCCTGTTTTTTCATCTTTCACACGATTGATACCGATATCAATGACAGCTACACCTTCCTTCACCATATCAGCTTTTATGAGGCCTGGGATACCAGTGGCTACGACGAGGATGTCAGCTGATCTCGTGAATCTCAATAACTCTTCTGGTGGGGTATAACGATGGCATATTGTAGTCGTCGCATCCCCTGAAAAGAAGAAAACGTCTTATCTCACAGGATCACGAGTTCAGTCGCATGATTCCCATTTGAAAGGAAATTTATGCATGTGCAATCCATTAACATCGCAATTTAATTATGATCATTCAGTTGATATCTCTCCCACATACTGTATATACTGTGGTCTCGGAGTTATGCCGGATTCGACTCCATATCCACCCATTGGTTCTGGGGAATTTGGGTTTGGGCCTGTGGACTGAAATTGTGGTGTGGGCAGATATGAATGATCCTGAGACATGCCCCGATACCAAATCATTTTTGTTTGGGCCATATCTTCCCTAAAAGTACAGCTAGGCCTGACCGCCCCCAGTCCGGCATAACTCCGCGACCACAGTATACAGTACAGGTCACAATTGACATCCCTAAATTCGCGCAAGTTACGCGTAAGTCACTCGTAACTTACGCAACAACTCACGAGGTATGTTACGCGTAACTTACGAGGTGAGTTACGCGAATTTCGCTAGCTATGCAGTGATTAACGAGGCGAGTTATGCGAAACCAAAGCCGTGAGTTACGCGCAAGTTACTCGTAACTTACGCGAAGCCGTAGGGATGTCAATTGTGACCTGTATTGTATGTAATACTAAACATACCAGCATCTGTCTCCCCAATGCCATCAGCATGTAACAACATAGCAACCGGCATACCAACATTTTTTGATCGACCACACACAACAGCATTTTTTCCAAATGTTTCAATACCTGGAAGAAAAGTCAGGGCATGGGTTAACAAATTTTCAGCCACTGCTCCTTTCTGTTGCAAAAAGACGTACATAAATAAAATCCCACTAGTTCTGGTACATCATGCTCCAGCATCAACAACAATCTCTATCATTCAGAAAGAGCCGAAGTACTATTATTCCTCACCAGATCTACGGATCATTTCCATAACCCCGGCAGGTGTGGCAGGTATAAGGGCATCCAGATCTGTGCAGAATCTTCCAACATTGATAACATGAAACCCGTCCACATCTTTGGATGGCACTATAGAATTACATACAGCTCGCTCACTTATATGCTTTGGGACTGGTAACTGTACAAGAATTCCATCTACATTATTGTCCTTATTAAATTCTTCTACTTGTGCTAAGAGTTCCTCTTCTGACACTTCGACAGGGAGTCGGATGGTGTCACTGGTAATCCCTGGAATGAAACAGAAGAAATAAATAAATAAGTGCAAAAAATGACATATCTTTAAAGCCCCTCTGTATTCAATTTGAAAAACACGAATCATCGCCGCGGTTCTTGACGTCAGTGAAGAGTAAAATGTACTACGCTCCATCTGAATACATTAGAGCTCCCCGGTGCTCTCCCTGCGCAGTTTTTTCAATGTGTGCTGAAAACTAGGCCTTCATTCTCTGAAGTACATATCAGGCAAGCATTTTGGAGACCTTCATGAGCTACGAGACCTATGTGCACTCCCCTAACATTTTGAAAATACCGTAAAATCAATACAGAGGGGCTTAATGCTGCAAGGTGCCAACTAGGCTCAGTCCTCAGACACTACTGTGAAGGCAGGATTAGATGCATTTTGAAATTTCTCTTCTTGACTCAGAAACCTAAGTTACATTCACTACCAGTACCCATAAGATCCTCAAAGAATTTGTACTACACATCACATGCCGCAACCTGGTACTTACCTGTACCTTCACAAGCTTTCACTTTATTTTTAACATAGGTATGGCTGGCTGGATCATCGCCAACAATGATGACACTAAGATGCGGCCGTCTCTCTCCCTTGGCTAACATCTGTTCCACCTCTTCCTTCACCTCCAGTCTTATCTGCTTGGCTATTGCTTTGCCATCAATAAGCTGAGCTTTTGGACTGCAAAAGAGGTAACGGTACAAGGTACGGTCACAGCTCTTTTGGTTGGAGTGCTCCAATGTGGAATTTACATCCCAGACTCCCCACCCCAATGTACAATGACACACCTGTCAGGGTTCTCCACTAGTTTAACAGAACGGGCATGGCGCCCGTTCTAAAATGCAGGATTTATCTCAGCACCCGGTCTTAAAATTCGCCGCCCGGTCAAAAAAAATCACCACCCGGTCAAAATTATTCACTTTAAATAACACAACTAGGCTCAGTCCTCAGACAGTTAAATTAATAACACTGAAATACCTTGAAACATCGTCAAACAACGCACTCAAATGTAAAGCCCAAGCCGCGTAGTCTCGCAATCGGTACTAATAATAACCACATAAAACCCAGCCTCGTTTCACCCTGAAGTCGCGCTTATCGGCCACAATAACAACCAGAGCGAGTACAGTATGGGCTGATGAAGCACGCTTTGTCGGCAAGCCGCTCACTGGGGAAACCCAGTGATCAAGATTGTGTGCGGACAATTACAGGTTTTGATATGTCAATCACACCTGCGTCTCGCATGCGATTGGTCAAATGTGTTTTGACATCAGCATTCTCCAACCTGCTACACGTCGGTCATCAAGGGTGACAGACTGGCTTCCCGCGTCCAGGAGATTGGAGAACACACTTGCACCCAGACTTGGCGGCGGGCTGATGACTAACAAAATAAACAAAGCATAATTAAGAACAAGCCAATAGGACTTGCTGCAGTGGCATTGGGCCAAGTTTTCTCTGCTTCTATCGGTAAATCACGGTGGTAAATCGCGACGATGCCAACTGATAATTTCACCAGTGCCTGGTCTGTTTAACACGTTGACTGCCGGCTACAAGTATGCTCATAGTCACTGGTGTCCTCCCCATTGCCAGCTACGAGTATACTCGTAGTAGGGCTTAGGGCTGATGCATTTTGTATTAATACTGACAATCTTGGCAATGACGAAGAGCCTTCCAATGATCAATGACCATACTGGCCATATTGACCAGATATGGGAACACGCTAGAGGGCGTACAGGCCTGGTAGTCATGGCAATGGCGGATGGAATGATATTTAAGCCATGGCAGTCAACGTGTTAAAACCCTGTGGAGAACCCCGACCTGTAGGCCTAAGTAGCTGCTAGGCCCTTCTCTGTTTTCTACAAGTTCATAACCCTACTGATACAATGTAGATGCCTAGACCCACATACTGACCTTGAGTCTAATTCAACATAATTTACCTATCTGACACTCTGATGGTACGGTAGGCCCCTACTTGACCCACAATTAGATTTCTTAGACAGTCAATTCAATAGGCCTAGGCCTAGTCGTATTTTGCTTTGACTTCTAATTGAACGTGTCTTCAGCCAGCCTTGGAGGAATTATTATTGACAATATAATTATATTGACAACGACAATAATTCCTCCAAGGGCCAGCAGAGCCTCATGCCAGCCTTCCACCTCAAAGTTTTCTGCCACAATTTCCCTGTCTGACAGCAACTTGCACATGGAAGGTGCTCTCCCCGGGTGCTCTCCAAGAAGACTGTCGACGATCTTGGAAATATGTCAGACACTCTGTTGCATGATCAAATTCTGTAGCGTGGAAAGGCCTAAAGAGATTATGTCCAACAGTTATTGCCTTTGAATAGCACCTGTTATATTCCTCCCCAGAAATGTCAGAAAATGTTTTGAACCATACGTGGCAGTCGTTGACAATGGTCACACAGGCAAATTTTGTTTCACGTGGAAGAGCCACACGTGACACGACCCCGGCCCCCCCCCCACTCAATATGGTCAGGGGGTCCGCATGCACGTTCCCGATTTCTCTGGGAAAGGGGTACTTTTTGCCAATCAATCTCCGGCTGGAAGAATTGAATGAAATGGTCCATGGACCATGTGCTCACCGGGTTGGACATAATAGTCTAATGACAGAGGGAGGTACATATCAGTGTTATGAGCAATCAAACAGTTATTGCCTTTGAATAGCACCTGTTATATTCCTCCCCAGAAATGTCAGAAAACTTTTTGAACCATACGTGGCAGTCGTTGACAATGGTCACACAGGCAAATTTTGTTTCACGTGGAAGAGCCACACGTGACACGACAGAAACTTGCAACAGTAACTTGCTCGACAGATACAAGAGCTAATGCAGGCAGAGAGAGACTTTCGACATTTTTTTCTTTCACCTACTAGACACCTGGAACCCAAGTTTTCTTTCACGTGGAAGGCCGGCATGAGAGCAGACATCCATGGCATAGGCCTATAGATCGATCCCGTCAATTGGGCCAAATGGAAAAATATCAGACTTTTACGCGATTTATGTGAAACAAAATGTTTTCTTCTTGTTTATTTGAGGCCCAGGGTGTGCAGTTGACAAAACGGCATGAATGACGTCGTAGAATGGAAGTCACATGGGGCGCAGTGTTGGGAACGTCGTCACGTCATGCTACCCGTGACCGGCCCGGAGGACCATGTGCGGGCTTGAAATCGACGAAAATTTGACACGAAAATCATTGATTTCTTTAGTATCGCCTCTTTGATTTTCTATGTCTGTACCAAAATAAGTTCGGACTGCCTAAGCCCGGTGGTCGAGTGGTTAGCGCGCTCGACTACCAAACTGTACAATGGGTCGGCGCGGGTTCGACTCCGGGCGAAGGCATGTACAAAAAGTTGTGAAACATTAATGCAGGGTCCGTCGGATGGGACTAAAAGCCGTGGTCCCTTGTACCTGAGTGCCTATGCCAGGGCAAGTAAAAGACCCCACACAGGTGGACAGTAGCCTGTCGTGGACTCCATACCTCCGGCAAAAATCCAACAGGGTTACGACGCCGGTAATGATATAGATATAGATAGGTCCCAATTGACGGGATCGATCTATAGTCCTGGTAACTTTGCCCTCTTCCTCTCACCCATCCTCCCACAGCAGGGGTTTTTACCTCGCTCCTCTTCATCCGCTCACACAAACTTTGTGTGGAGTGTACGGTCGCACTAAAGAGCGTCCACAAGCGTCCATTAGCGTCTACAAGCGTCCACAAGCTCTGCAAAGCGTCCACAAGCGTCTACAAAGCGTCCACAAATCCTTCAAGGAGCGTCAACAAGCGTCAACAAGCAGTGTTCTCCACTACCTTCCCCGGGCTACCTTCCAAGACTCGGCGGTGCGCCGATTCATGGAGGCCCAATTAATGGGCCTCTTGCGCGGGATCTAGCGCCGGGTCATAAATGTGCCGCCGAGTCTAAAAATTCCACCGCCAAGTCAAAAAAAGAAAAAGTTCTTTCTCTTCAACACTCCCTCTGACATCGTTATCCAAGCAATAACCGGATACTCAACCGTAACTGGTTGACAGACACGACTGACTTCCTGACTGAACACAACTTTAAAGTCGGCTTCATTGATGGAACTCCCGACATCAGCATTCAATCTGAGAAGAGATCGTCACGTTTCCTTCACCATTTCTCTCAAAGTATTTCTACATTCCTTTGTAAACTATTTGGCTGTAATCCAGAAAGAGTATGCTTCCCCGTCATGCCAGTGTTGGTTGGTACTTTCTTCCCATTAAACAGATATTTACTTAGATTAGATGTTGAGGTTACCTAACGCCGTAGCAAGGTGCAGTTGTCAACGATCNTTGTCAGCTTCGTAGCAACCGATGCCATTTCTCCTGCAGCGTGGTGACCTAAGGTTCGGGTCAAGGTCACATCAAAGTCTGGGGATTCCCTATTAAATCCAAAGCGAGGCTGGGATTTAAATCACTTTTGGCGGGAATTTTAAAAGAGCAAATGAAAACTGGTTTTCTTTTCTGTCATTTATTATAACTTAAACCATATTTTTTTCTTTTGATAAGGTTAGGGAACCCATGATCATCATCATCATCATCATCATTTTTTTCGACTTTTGTAGCCCAAATGGACTGTAATAGCCGCGCTATTTAGGCTGAAGGGGTTATTGTCGTCCTGGGTACACAAAAGTGTACCCAGGTTCAATGTCGTCAAGTGAAATTGTACCCTGGGTCCACTTTCTTGTTACAAACTGTACCCAGGTTCTGATTTGGAGACCTCGGGGCGAGGTTGCAGGCGCGTGTCCAGGATTTCGAGCAGAGGGGGGTCCAGGAGATCGAGCGTCGTCGAGAATGGAGCCAGAGGGGGAGCGCGAGGGGGTGTCCCTCTCGCCGGCAGGAATTTTTTAAAATCTGCGCTCCGAAGACGCCATTTCCCAGCATTTCAGCCTTGAACATGTCTTGACTGAGTGAACCTGGTCGCATCCGCCGCACCCGACAACGGATATAGACTACCTCATGGGCTTACTCATAACAGAACTATAGCGTGTAGGGGTCCGAAGTTTCGAGAACCCGTCCCTCACCTACTTCCCCTCTCCCTGTATTTTATGCTCGCTTGAAGTGATACGGGTAAATAAATCTATGGCCTGCGCGAGCAGCGGGGGGTCCGGACCCCCTGGACCCCCCCTCTGGACACGCGCCTGGGTTGTTCTCGGTGAAGTCACTTGATATTGTGGCTGCAAGTTGGCCGTGCAAAAAGCTAAAGAAGAGAAGTTGGAAGAATTTTATTTTTGACACGCCAGCTAGACAAGAAAACGTGTCATTTCCATGTAGGCCTACATGTGCATGTGCCATTGTGCATGGCCATGATGGGTTTGTTTAATCATGTGTCATAGCTTGCTGGGCAAACACTGCGGGCCTGTGTGTTCCATTGTTTGGGGAGGTGTGAAAAAGGAATTATAGAGGGGCAATTAGCTCGCTGTTCCTCCTGTCAGTATAATTCCTCAAAGGTCATAGCAACAGGATCCTGGGACCAACATACGCTAATTCACGTATCCCACTAAATCTTGAGAATGAGCTCGTCCCTAGGTCCTCTACATCAGAACCTGGGTACAGTTTGTAAAAAGAAAGTGGACCCAGGGTACAATTTCACTTGACGACATCGAACCTGGGTACACTTTATGTGTACCCAGGATGACAATAACCCCTTCAGCGCTATTTAGAGTGGTGGTGTGATTACCAACACTACCAACCTCTTCAAATACAGAAAGGCTGTATGTTGCAAATAATGGATAGCTGGGTACCCCCTGCAAAAACATGGAATAAATCAAATTTCATATCTCAGTCCCTTTATTTGCAGGATACGGTAAACAGTTCCACTTGTGCAGCTTAGCACTGCTGAGTGACTATAGCACATATCGCTAGACAAGAGCACCATTGAATGCTCTGCCTCCCATGAGCACAGAGTGTCACCTCTGCCATCAAGTCATCACTTTCACTTCGAGTTACCATAATGTTTTACTTTCTCACTAATATTTTACCTGTCACATGTTGTATCTCTCATTCCTATTGTTTTATGCTCTTCTATTATTATTCTTAAACTGTGTAAAGCACCACAGACAAATCTTTTTAATGCAGCGCTTTTTGAATGCTGATTATTATTATCACAGAGGCTCCTCCAGCAGACTTGAAGAAGCAAGTAGGTTTGGTCCTCACAAGCAACTTCAACCATCCCCATCATTTCTTTAGACCTGGAAATTTAAAAAAAACAACGTAATATACAGCTGATTCAAGCTCAGATTTTTGATTCACTTGGGCTCGACCTTAAAGTGGTCCTAAACCGCCGGGGCGAGCGAGACAGCCTCGTTTTCATTTTCCCGCGCTACGCCAGGATGAATGAACGCCTGTCAATCAACAGCAAAAACTTACCAGAAGCAAACCATTTGGGGACTTTCTTCTCTTCCCCCTGGCCATCTTTTGGTTTGTCTGCAGGAAGATAATCAACAGGTAAAGGTTTGCTCTTCTTAGGTTGGCCACCCTTCTTAGATGATGAGGCAATGGGATGATCACTTGCTTTGGCAGATTCTGTTGGTAGGCTGAAAAGAGGAGCAAACTGGGAATGACATCTGACTGATCAATGAATAAAACTTGATTCCTAATACTGGTATTACAGAACATACCTGGATTTATTCATATACATGTATTTTCAGCACCAGTTATCAATGATGGAAGGATTAACAACAGCCAAGCAGTCGCAAATATACCATGCAACACATACACAACACAAGGAGAAACTTGGAAAGCTGGCCAACATCAAACAGGGCTCTCCTGTTATGTAGGTGGCACTAACCTTTTCAGCACAACTTTGTCAGCATCTAGTCTTGAGGAACACTCATTAGCAACAGCCACAGATAAAAAGTTTCTGACTAGAAAAGAAACATAGAATGGATAATGAAATGGATTTCAGATGCCTCTGTAGGCTACTCTTTTTACCTCATTACATGCTACCGTACATAGGATCTTTCTCTTACCGTACATGGAAACTCACCATTTTTTGAATCAGCACCAAAGTATACCACAGAAGCTGGCACCAGTTTAGCCTCCAATAGTGTGCTGCTTTTGTCCTTTAGAACACATTTTGGTGGAGCCGTATCTGAAAAGTGTAATGCAACATTTGGAAGTCAGAAATATTTGAAAACTGACTCTGTTACAGGTTGTCATTTTTCCAACCAGTCATCCACGAATGCAGAGAGCCAAGAAATTTATTAAAACCAAGACATGCAAGAAAGTAACTTACAGAGATAGAATGGTGTGCTCTTATCCTCTAAATGTTCCTTGACAAACTTCTCAACTGAATAAACTGAAAAAAAACAAGTTCAGTTCGACTAAAAGTTTGCAAATTAACTCTTGCGTGTTATACAGTACTGCCTGAAAGATACCTCTCATGCGCCCTAGGAATTTCCTAGGGCGCCTGCGGGCGATCCTAGGGCTTTCCTCGGGCGTTTCTAAAAACGCCCGCAGTGCGCCCGAGAAGCGCCCGCGGAGCGACCGAGGATCGCCCGAAGTGCGACCGTGAAACTCCCGAACGCATCCGAAATGCGCCCGGAGTCCAACAGACGCGCGCCCGAAACAGCATGGTAATTAGCGGCGAACATCAAACAAACAGAATTCTTTAAGTAACCGACAGCGGTCGGTCCGTGACAGGCCGGCAAGAGAAACCAATAATTCAATTCACCTGTTTCTTTTGGCCTGAATAAACCTTGCAGCACCAACCTATCTGGGAACTGGATTCGTATGACAACTCGTTCATACTTTGATAATTTCTCTTCCATGAGGGCCTGTTGCATAGATTTTGTCAAGAGAGGCTGTTCATCAAGTGATTCCCTGCAATACAGACAATGGTGTCAAATCCAATGCATCAAGTAAAAGATATGAAATGTTTTCTCTGCAGGAAATTGTTGGAAACTTACAATTCTTTGACTTTGTCAGCCATCATTCTTTTTAAATCTTTTAGAGTTACTTCAAAAAAGTCATCAGGTAGCTCAGCTGAAATAAACCAAACATATATTTTTTTTGGAAAAAAAGAGCTACTTTATTGAACTACTATTCATCATCAATTAACTGTGATATTAAGGGCAAGGTTGTTTCTCAAGTAAGTCCTGTTGGCACTGATTTGACAGAACACAGTACCGGTATATGGCTCTCAATAGTGAAAACTCACCGTTGTAATCTGGGTCATGCTGTACTGCCTCATCCAAACTGTATACTATTGTTTCTCTATCACAAGGCTGAAAAATTGGTTATAATTCTTGCATGAGAGAGAGAGAGAGAGCGACAATCAAATATAAAGGACTCCTTGTCATATACAAATACCTCTGACTGTCAGAGAAAGATCAGCGCCTACCATCTCTCATGTTAAAGGTTTCCTCCTGTATAACACTGATATTGCTATCTACATGGCAAATCAGACTTTATTTGATGCTTCGTTCTTAAATCTTCAGTGATCATAACTGCTGCAAGAAACTCACCTCGTATTCTCGAGCATTACTGGCAGCGCTGGAAAAAAGGATAACTTGGAAGTGTTATCCAACATTGACGGTTTGGATAAAACAACATGAGAAAAGTCTTCCCTCTTTTGAGCTGCAAAATTGGTCGAGTGACGAGATATTTACCTTAATTCATTGTGGTATAGTGCTTGGCCTTTCGTTTCTTCTGGAAACTGAAATCACACAAAGGATTTTACTTTGTTAGATGCATTGTGAAACGGACAGTATTTTGTCAACGTGCATTAAAACGATGGAAATCAAAGGAATCATGATGACAAGGGCAAAGAACAACTAAACATTTAACTGCTTTAACACGTTGACTGCCGGCTACGAATATACTCGTTGCTGATCTCCTCCCCATTGCCAGCTACGAGTATAGTCGTAGCAGGGCTAAAGCATTTTCTGTTAATGTTGATAAGCTTGGCAATGACGAAGGGCCTTCCAATGATCATACTGGCAGAGGGGATTGACCAGATGTCTGGAAACATGCTAGAGGGCGTACAGCTATGACTCGTAGTTGGCAATATGAAATAAACTTGAAATAGGCCTGGGGGTCATGGCAATGGCAGATGGAAATGATATTTTGGCCATGGCAGCGAACGTGTTAAACATGCATTACCTTGAAAGGAGCTGGTGGCTGTTGTAGACGCCGTGATGTTGGTGATCTTGTTGCCTGTCCATTCTGTGGTTTTCTAGGCTGGTTTATTTGAGGTTTGATGACATGAACTAATGAGTCAACCAACTGAAAAAGAAGAAATCAAAGGAATCATGATGACAAGGGCAAAGAACAACTAAACATTTAACTGCTTTAACACGTTGACTGCCGGCTACGAATATACTCGTTGTTGCTGATCTCCTCCCCATTGCCAGCTACGAGTATAGTCGTAGTAGGGCTAAAGCATTTTCTGTTAATGTTGATAAGCTTGGCAATGACGAAGGGCCTTCCAATGATCATACTGGCAGAGGGGATTGACCAGATGTCTGGGAACATGCTAGAGGGCGTACAGCTATGACTCGTAGTTGGCAATATGAAATAAACTTGAAATAGGCCTGGGGGTCATGGCAATGGCGGATGGAAATGATATTTTGGCCATGGCAGCGAACGTGTTAAACATGCATTACCTTGAAAGGAGCTGGTGGCTGTTGTAGACGCCGTGATGTTGCTGATCTTGTTGCCTGTCCATTCTGTGGTTTTCTAGGCTGGTTTATTTGAGGTTTGATGACATGAACTAATGAGTCAACCAACTGAAAAAGATTGTGGTAGTGAGTCATTCTTGGATTTTAAAGAAAATACACCAACAAGCAGTTCTGTGGTCTTGCTGTCCGGGCGACACTTTTCTTATTATCAGACCAAATGTTTGGTGGGTTATGCCAGAAGTTTTTTATTTCTTACCCGTTGCTGTTCTGCCGATAGTCTAACAGGTGCACCAGGCTGGTTCACCTCAACATCACTATTTCTAGAATGTCCACCTTGGTGTTGAACAGGTGCAGATCCTGAATTCTGTTTGCTCATGAAATCTGACTTTGATGAAACAGCAGCCGATGTTGAACCGTCTGGAGTAACCACATCTTCCTCCATTGGCACAGGCTCCAGCTTGGGTTGCTTTCTTGCTGGAGACACTGAATCAGTCTCCATCGGAGAAGTATCACAGGTCAAATCCCTTGAAGCAGAATCCTTGCTTTCAGCTATCTGACGAGAGCTTGGCAATTTACTAGAACTGACAGAAACCTTTTCAGAACAAGCTGAAGTCTGGGTACTCATAGCCTCTGACGACATACTTCTTGCAATAAGTTTTTCCTGCTTGGCCCTTTCTTCAGCCAGTTGCCTTGAAATTTCTTGCAGGGTTTCATTGTCAACATTCCGGTGCAGTAATCTGGAGAAGACCAAAATACAGCAATGTTACAAAAAAATTAGATTGCCCAAAGATTAACATTACGTGCTAAGCATCAACCTGATCGACCTAGAAAACAGGACCACCTCTGCCATGAATGAAAAAAAGTTAAAAAGAAAAACAACAGTTAGAATACAGGATGATAAACATTTCTCACCGTATTATTGCTTTTCCTCCAGTCAGACCAAGTTTCCTCAGAGTAGTAGCCTTGAGTGCCTCTTCTCCAATGACCTGTAATCAGAGAAAGAACTTGTTCAATTTATACAATCTCAATATCGCATTGAAACTGAAGATGCATTTATCATGGTTATATTGCTTGAATTGAAGCAACACGCCATGTTGAATTAGTTCTTCAGCTCCCCCTACCATTGAAGAGATGTCTGGTCTACCCCACAATCACAACTTACCTCATCCCTCATATAAATACACACAGGATGCTGATCACCCAGAACAACAGCCAGTTTGCCATGATGTTCACTGGAAAGAGACAAGTGGTAATACATGTAATAGACAACTGGTAAGTGGTAGTAGCCCAAGGCCTTTTACATAGGTGAAATCTGTTTGTCATTCTCATTAATATGAGATATGAAAATGTGCATTGTTTGTCATTCTCATTAATATGAGATATGAAAATGTGCATTTTCTGAAGTAAAATTCCTGTCAAGTTCATGCAGATGAACAGATGATTACCTGTTTGGCTGGCTTTCCCAGTGCATTAGAATTTCCCACAGGGTAACACCAGGTCCAAATGAGTGCTGCAAACGTGTGCCATCTCCCAACTGCAAGGCAATAACCACTGAGGTTTCAGCACGCGACTTGGCACTCTTTACCAATTCCAGCTTTGCATTGCTGACCAAGTTTGCAAACCGGACAGAGAGGGTAACATCAAGAATTGTCCTTCCATGACTGAAATCGAAAAGTGAAGATTGAGAAAAGTCTGAGAGTGTAACTGATGACTCGGCCTACCGTTAAGTCTGAGATGATAAGAACTCAAAAGACATTCAAAACAAATCGCAGCCTCTAACAACTGATATCCCTGATTGATCTTGTTGACAAATGTACAAATGTAAATGTAGGAGAAATTCTTCATCAGATCATATCCGACTCTGAGGAAAACTTACCGCAGTTCGTAGTCTTCACATGGCATGAAACCCTTCTTCATACACACTTCCTCCAAGATCTATAAAAGTACAACAGGTTTATACTACTAGTTACATGTAGTACTACTAGCATGCCTGGTCAAGATCACAGACCTAGGGCAGGCTATCTAACTACGGGTGCAATAATCAATACAATACAAAGAGACAACACAGTGTTAGCCTATATCTAGCATTTCAGAAGGGCATGGTGCAAACTGTTGTGAAAAGGGCACTTCAACCTAGAAAAGGGCACTTTTCGTTCGCGACATTTCTTCTAACGGAATTTGAAAAGCTAAAAAGTTAAAAAGGTCTCTATAACTCCAGTCAACAGCCAATTTAAGCCAGTTTCTAAGGTGATATGACCAAAAGGGACTATGGCAAAGGGTCTGGGGGCATGGCGCCCTAGGGGGTTAAAAGGGCACAATGGCGCCCCCTTTTGGGGGCATGGCGCGGCGCCACTCTAAAAATGGCCTAGATGCAACAATCATATTTTTTCAATGCTGAGTTTGTACACAATTCTGGAGAAAATGTATGTCATGATGTGGTCTTACTTACCACCATGACCACAGAATCACGTCGTCGTCACGGTAGTAGTACATACTATACATGCTATAATAGTCCCAAAACTAGAAACTGACTTGTGAGTCAATTTGAAGACCGCCTTTTTTGAAAATTCACTGATGAATTTTGTAAACTGTTAGGGCAATGGAAACTGATGATATTGGGACTGAACATGCATCATTTACAGTGTAGGCCTACATTCATGATGTAGTACATATGGCTTTACAGTGCGATTGTGTGTTTCGCGGCAGCCAAGAGAGGGGGTTTTTGTTTTCAAAGTTAGGCCTACTAAATGTCACAATTGGTAAACTTGTCGGGTCATGACCATTTAAATGTTATTGATTTCAGACAAATGTGCGTGTCATTTTTCGCGAAATTTATACGGGTAGGCCTACATCACGGCACGGGCCAAATTCACTTCGATCGCTGATCGGCCAGAGGACCTGAAACGTGGTGTGCGTGGCGTCACAGTTTGATCCGAGATGCGATGACGTCAGCGAAAACCCCACTGCCGCGACTGACGCTGCAGCGTCATGCTCGACGTCGTGGTGACGCTGCATTCTTAGGCCCGACATCATGGGTTGTTGACGTCATGGGCAAAGGTAAAATGCGTTAGGACAACAGACTTTATCTAATTAAACAGTTCATTGTTGGCGGATGACCCCCCAAAATCAATAGGTTTCCGTGTAACATGCATATCCACAACTCCTGAAAGTTTCATCGCGATACGTGGCGTATTTTTTGAGTTATCCTGCCGAAACCACAGATTGGAGGGAGAGATCGAGAGAGAGATCGAGAGAGAGAAGAAATCCAGTGAGACCAATGAAGACCGCCACCTTTTGTGAGGTGGTGGCGGTCTTAAATATAGCTTAGCTTTCCTTCCACAAACAGTGTATCTGGGTATTGCAACTAAACTTGAGCTGCATGATATTTAATTATATACTGGGTCCCAACCTCCAACATCTGCTAAAATCTACACACTACTGCTGCACATGTGCAGTAGTCTTGCTGCATCCTGGGTTCGAGGATGGATGAGATGGAGAGACTCAGAGTCGGAGAGAGATGACAAGTAGAACAATAAATGTGCCATTCTGCTTTGGTTTCATCAGGAAAATGAATGATTTTAACATTATTAGGACAAAGAAAAACTGTTTCCTCAAAATAACAGGAAAATATACCTGTAGAATCTTGGTGTTAGGGTGAACTTTGACTGTTTGTCGGTGCCCATTTGGGCAAAGAACCTGTACGGCGGCCGCCATGATAGATAGGTAGAGCCCTCTTTCGGCGAGAGTATCAAACATTTCCCGCTAGACTGATCCCTGTCCTCAAGGCGCAAGAACAAAGATCATGTCGGCGGGAATTTTGAATTTCACGTTTTTGGCATGCGCGTGACGCAAGCACAAGAATAACTAGAACAAAATTGATGTTTTTAGACTGAGGAGCAGCCTATATGCCAAAAGGCTGAAAGTTGAACTAAAGCAAGACAGCCGGCGGCTCTACATCCGGTTTCCCCCTGCATGCCTCCGTGCATGAAGAATAAAAAAAACCTGATGGAGTTTTGACATATCTGCCTTTGGATTGACCCTATAAATCCAATGGTAAATTAAAAGTTAGGCTTCACACCAGTGACATCCCCTATCCCCCGCTGCCTCGCCATAGACAAAACAAGAATTGAGCGGGAAACACGATAGCGCCCGCTATTAGTGAGAATCGATATGTAGACTCCAAGCAGCATTTATACATTGATTTGTTGCGCAGAGACGAGTGTACTACGGCCAATGTAGACCAGTGTCTGGAGGTTGGTTCCATCACTGCATGGACGCAGCCGATTTCAGGCGCGGAGCGCACATTAGTGCGGTTTTCGGTGTCTCCCGTTGTACAGGACTGTGGCTGTCCGAAAGAGCATCAATAGATCTAGTTACAAAAAACTGAGGATAAACCCGATATATGAGCATTGATTTTAGTGTCTAGTCCATCATACCGCGGTAGTGTGAACGTCTGCCTTGAAGAGCTAAAGGTATCCTGTGCGAGCAGGCTACTGCATCACTATTCTTCATAGTTGCTGAAGCAGTTGGAGGGACCATTTCATGAATGGGATATCAAACTACTGCCAGATGGGAGTCCCAGGTGATCAGTGATCAGTTACCTCTGATGTTGCCACACTGAGATGCCTATCCAGGAAATCTGTGTTTCTCCTCTGCGGAGATTATCATCCATGGCAGGAAAAGGAAAAGAAAAAGACAGTCCATGCAAGGATAAAACCAAAGGGAAGACAAACATGGCCAAGGTAAGGGCAAGCAAAAAATTTTTTTAGTTTATCGTCCGCGTGGTTCTTGAAAGTAGGCAAGGGGGGGGGCACTTTTTATTTTAATTTTTTATTTTACTTTGATACGAAGAAATTACAAAATCAACTCCTCCTGAGCATGTTATGTCACCACCCCGACCATCTAAGACTGGATTTTGTCACAAAAGCACTGAAAATGCATGAAGAGAATGCTTTGGAAACTGTTGTTTACAGATCTACCACTTGGCGGCGCTGTGATACGCGGCGCGGCGTGAAATTCAGACTGATAAAAAATAATAAATTTGGCACGGCACCGAAAATTGGCGCGGGCGGAGGACGATAAACTAAAGATTTTTTTTGCTTGCCCTAAGAAACAAGCTTGTCCATTTCAGGAAAGGATGTAGCCTACTAAAGCTGCTGACTACTCCATTGTGATTGTTCCTTCTCTTTCTAATCAGTAATTTCTTAACAGCTCTATAAAAAGTTAGAAGAACTATAAAAGAACTTGTGTGCTTGGATGCAATACCGGTAGGCTACCAGGCAACATCCAATCTCTTCACAATCATAATGCTCTCTTTACTTCTCTTATCAATGACTCATAAATCAGAAAAAGGTGAACTAGATTCTGTTCACATCTTTCTACATGTGACAAGATGATAGCAGACCAACATCCTCCCAGCTGTGAGACTTACATCTATTTTGGTTGCTATGGCAACATTTTTCTGTAACATCCCACTGGCTCTCAGTTTCCTTGTGAATTTCCCATGTGATCTGTTATTTTTTCCTGCTCTCTGTTATCGCTTCTAATTTTGCATCACTGAACACTGTAAAAAGTCCCATGCAGTAATTTTTACATTTTTTATTGGCAGCACACAGCTTCACAATACTGAAATTCTGCACAAAGTAGGCCTACTATTGTATACTGCACATTTACAGTTAACTCCATATAAAGTTTAATTAGATAATGTTGACTATTAACTTAGTAATATGAGACTCAGACACTTGACAGAGTGGAAATTGTCAACTGGTTTAAATGGAAACCTGCCAAAATGCCTTATCATCAATTTCACATAAAACTATGGAAGGGTCATCCCATATATTGCTTGAATTGACTCTACCTCATCAACCTTGGCTCAAGGGGCTCTGAAGCGCCATCATCCATACATATTGTTCTTTATCGCTGCCATTTTCTGACAATGCCCAAATGATCTTTACATGATACATGACATACATTTCCACTCTATACTGACATTCTGCAAGTATGAGAATTACATGTATCAAAAACAACACTCAAGGACTCTGAATTGGTGATGTTGGCATATAATCTATAGTAGGTAATACTTTTAACGAGGAGCATAACCTTTGTTCTTGGCACTAGCAATTATCAGTGGGAGTCAATTTTTCATGACGCATTGTAAAACTTGTTCTATTTAGTATCTTGTTTCTCAAACATGGTCAGGTACTGTATTCGATTTTTTGGTTGTTCTGCTCTGAGAGAAATATCCACACATTGTAAGTCCCCGCCCATTGTAAATGTCTTACTGTGGCCCTGAATTCATAGTGGCTGTTGCAAATACTGTAAGCATGTAGAAATATCAATGCCTCTGTGAGTGAGCAGAGACAGAGGGCATAGTGATTTTAACTCTCAGTGGTTCAAGATGGTAACCACAGTGAATATTAATCTGACATCGTTACCTCATTACCACAAACAAAAATCCACATACAACACCTCCTTGACCGCTGTCCATCACTGTTCTGTATTCAAATGAGTTTGAAAGCAGCAATGAGTTACTATTTTGTAGTGCAATTTGTGGTCTTTGTCAACATTTTTGCTCATTGAAAGCAATGGGTGATTGATATCACCTTTGGATGCTGTGTACTCTGATAGGCGTATTCTGGCAAATGTCATACTTTGATCATTGACCAGCACACTTTGTTTGCTCCCTATCAGATGCTAATATTGTGGCTAGGTTACCGAGTCCCTGAGCGACACAGCTTGCTGATGGCTGGTTGACATTGACTCTATTGTATAGTGTCAACCAGCCATTAGTAGCCAGAATTGGTACATAAGAGATAATGACCTCAGGTTTGGCCAATGACAAATCATGCAAAAACTGAGGTTTCAGGTGATAGAATGATGATGAAAATAATAAGTGATGGGAATGACAAAATCTAGGTCTATATACCCTTGATCTTTGTACGGTCATTATAATACCCCCAAGTCCATGTATGTTCAAACAACTGCCTACTCGAGTCCTTCATGATTGAGCTACAGAGGTGCCAACAAACCTGAATACATCTCAATTGTATTAGAAACAAATGAGACTTGAATGTGTGCATTAATTACTTCACAACCAGAACATCAGTAGCCAAAAATCTATTTTTGGTATAGCTTATCTGTATTTATTAGGATTCTCGTTATACACTTGTCAAATTTCAATGAACAACCTGTTCTGTGCACGGTTTATACCTCCTTTGGGGCATGGTATACTAAGTATGCATTAAGAGGGTAAACAGCTATGGAATAATTTTCCAGGGGATATTTTGCTTTCCAATGGAGGAATATTTTGTTTGGGCTGGCAGTCTGACTGTTGTGGGATTAAGTTGTGAAAGCATAGGAAAACACAAGACTGTATGAAATATTGGGTTAGGATATCTTGAGGTAATCATTGGTTCTTGGCATTTGCTTCGCGGTCCTCCCTATGTCACCACTGGACTATTTTTATTGCGTGGTGACAACCGTTAAGAACCACTGATTACCACAGAATCAGCTGTTACAATTATGTTATATGAGGCTAATAAGAAACTATCGAATTACCTGTCATTTCAGCTCTGGAATCCCACCACCAATGATACCTCCTCTGCATCCCCCCACCATCCCCCCAGCTCCATCCCATCTGAAAACTTCCTTCCCCATCAGGGACCATCTCATTCTGTGCCTGGTTTATCAGCAACACATTTCTGGGGCCCTTTATTGACTTGAAATGCAATCAAAGTGTTTTGGAATGAATTTATCTGCAATTGCTTAGCCAGAAGGCAAACTCGAGCTATCAGTGATTTCCTGCACTTTTTTGTATCAGAATATAATGTGGTCAGGAACCTTGTCAGTGTCATTAGCCTGCAACACCCCCTGGGAGAACACTGACTGCTACAACACCATTATTCATCACAGCCTGCTAATCGACCAATCAACTAAATGAAACATCATCTTATGTAATGCATGGCATAGTGTGTTACATATTCTGCCATAGTTTCGATGCAATGTACATCTAAAAATACATCTACGGATTGCATTTGAATAATTTACATGTATGTATGTATGGATAGTTAGAAGGTTCACTTGTTTGTCTCAGTTTCATACGCAAAATGCGTTTTTAACTTCCTTTTATCATTTATGGGATTGCTGGTCAGTTCTGTTCAGACTTGATGGTTTCAGTGGGAAGACAGCAGTGTATGCTCTTGTTCATGAATAACAAAAATCATGAAGTCTTCCATTGAAATATTGCTAATTAATTTTATACTGTCATTACTGGCATGACAATGCTTTCGACTCAGTGTATGTCAATAATTTTATCTACAGCCTTCATGTGGCGTGGAACTGCACATCCTGTCACGAAGGCATTTCTCATTTCTCTCCATTTGCCTTGGTATAGTAAATGTACAGAGCACTCGAACTAATGGGGTGTTCATCACGTCACGATGGCTTCATTGTGTCTCCATAGCAATCTTCATGATGATTATTCCGCAAGGGATGTGGTGATAACTCTGCCCAGTGGTTGTAGTTTGTCATTGACGATCTGGCCATGTCATTGACATACCCAATGGGGAGGATCCTTCAATCAGTGATCACTGCGATGAAATGGCATCCTGACAGTACGGTTTAGATGGTTCCTTGATCCACCACTATTTGTCGTCCAGCAACCCTGGATCATGGAATAGCAGACGATTGTTAGTCGGACTTGCATTCCTTGGACTACCATTCCTTTCACATGGCCTACTCTGCTTAGCCTTGTCAAAATTAGAACAGTATGTGAAAAATTTGCCATGTTTTTCCGTTTCTGTTATTCTCATGTATTTGGTATGTCAATGGCTGATTGCAGCCATTCTTCTGCCGGAGAAAATCCATTACACCACTGTACTTTCATTGGTGTTGCACTGGCCTGCTGCGTATGGAATATTAGTCCTTGCTCTTTGCATCAGATGGCGACTGTGACTGGTTATAGTTTTTGATGAAAGTATCGTCTCATTTCCAATCAATTGTGCATGGCACAGCATGCAGGAATGAAGGACTACGTAAAGTCTTAGGGTCGTATTTTAGAACGTTCCTTAACGTTAAGGTCGACCTTAAGTCTATTGTAATATCATCGAGAACAATAGATTTAAGGTGGACCTTAATGTTAAGGAGCGTTCTAAAATACGGCCCTTAGTTTCTTGCCGGAATTTGTGTGAATTCCTGCAATTATCTCAAATGCTCAATGTTTTTCTCTACCAGAGGTTGCTAGCTACATATAATAAGGTTTTCACTACGGTGTACAGTACACCGGTAAATGTCAGCCATAGAGTTGTACTTTAAGACTCAGAAATGAGTTTTGCTGGTTGACATCTTTCCTGGTTGCTGTGGAAATGCAAGGAACATCTGCATTTGCACATCATCTGGTTGGGAAAAGTATTGTGAATGTAATCTTTTCACTCATCACCACTGCCTGCCTTGTCATCTATCACAAGAGTTTTCAGGACATTCTGTATTAGGTGCTTCATATTTGGTGTTGGCCAGGATTGCTGTCATGATAGTTCACCCTTTGCCACTAACTACTTGTCATCTTTCTTATCTATCTTTTTTATTGTTCCATGTTCCATTCAGTTGTTTGAACATCAGTGGATCTCTTATCTTCATCACCATTGATCACTTATTTATTTATTTTATTTATTAAAGATTCGTGGGTTTACAACAAATAAATGACATAAAACATAAATCGTAACACAAATTAAAACAAAGACATACTAAAACAATGGTCAGAAATATAAAACAACATAAAATAAACGATTAAATTATACACCCACAGAGGATGACAGTAGGCAAGAAGTGCCTGTTAGATGTCATTCCCAAAACCACCAACGTCATTGACCCGGTGCCCCCGCCCGGTGCCACGACAGCAGACCGTGAAAGCGTTTACATCGGTCTGCGGTCATGGCAGCGGCAGAAACTTACCAGGCTACTGCACATGTTGTGCACATCAATGTTTACAAGTTTTTTACAACTCAAGTATATCGTACTGGTATGGTACTCAGTGATTTTCACCATTTCCTTGGTCTGTCACAAAGACAGTACCCGCTGGGGGAAGCAGGTTTTCAGGCAAATGAAACCTTTCTTGTAACTATATAATAAGCTAGGATTGTGCACCTATACCTCACAAATTTCCCATGCTGCCAACAGAAGTTCCCTTAAAGATGCATTGATAAAGCTCTGCCTGGCCCTTTCACTATTAGAATAATCATTGCCATAAATCTGACAACATGAAAGGTGAACTTTGCCTTTAAAACGTCACAAATACTGAATGCTTGCCAACCAGAAGGATGCAGCCCATAAGAAGGTCACATAATTTATCATAATCATGTTTATTCATGTTCCGAATTCTGCTCTGTGTGGATGTTGTGAATAAACAACAATACTTATTGATGATTCGTTCTGGAGAGGGCGTCAGAATATCCCCTATTCGGCAGGAATACTCTAGTTTTCTGTATTGCTTCAAAGGAAACGTAAATAAAGGTTCAAAGCAGACCCATTTTAAGCAATCACACGGGAGTATTGCTTTGTTGTTGGGAGTCAGGAGAGTCGGTCAGTCTCAGGCATAACATATACGGATGCCATGGAGGCACAGTTAAAGCATCTCGGAGAATGAATGGATCTTGCTGAAAATAACACTTCACGATGAATTTCAAAGGATTTTGTAACTGGTCTTCATACCAGACAGAGGTAGGATGGCATAATTACTGTAACCACCGCTTGCTTTTTGTAACGACTTCAAAATATGCCTGGAATGTGCAGTTTTTGTGATAGTGGGTGATAAATGTATTGTTGTGTGTCTAACATTTTGTTCTGGTCTGGCAGAATACTTCAGCTATCATGCATTGTTGGCTACATTTTATCCTGATATTGTCTGTTGGGAATGAATGTAAAAGCAATCCAGACAACAACTATAGATTTCTGCACATGATATATTTTCAGGGCTGTGGGCCATATTGATTTGTATGGCATACTATTCTGCATTGTACACACATATACATCAGTTATATATGTACATACCGGTAATTAATTTTGTTGGTATATGTACACATATTTATAACAATCTACATCACGTCATGTAGCCTATCACACGCTCGCACAGTCAGATGATGTTATGTTTTCCTGAATCTAGTTTTGGTCTGCACTTCCTTCGTGATGGCCTCTGGGCTCCCTTTGATTTTAACTCATCCAGCAGCACCCATCCTCTGCAAAAGTTTTCTCACATCCTGATGAATAGGCCTACCGGTACCCTCCACAACTGGGCTTGCCGTCTGTAAAGTTTTCAGAATTTGTATATTGATGGACATGCCAGTTGCCACTAACTGGTGGTCAACTGACTGTCCTGTGTAGGGCAGTATTTAGGGCCTATATCTATGTGACCCTCCACAGCAAAACCTGTCGCATGTCGCTCTTAGCTTGGCAGGTTGAGACCAAAGGTTGTCAGTTTCAATATTGTCTGTCTGTTATGAAATCTGAAATAATCTATTTCTTCCATTCTCTCCTGGTGTCATCTTAGTTCGTTGCAGCTCACCTTCTGAGCGACATGCGACTGGTTTTGTTGTGGAGGGTCACATATTTGGTTAATGATACTTTTTCGCTTATCCCAAATAGACCCAATGAAACCTCTTGATATGAAATCAGATCTACCGGTACTCATCTCTTCATGGTTTTATCACATGCTAGTTAACCCTTTCGCTGCGTTTGACGTGCAATACACGTCATGGCACATGCGCAGTCCCGTGCGGGTGACGTGCAGTGCACGTCATGCCCCTCAGCTTTGATACTTGTCACGCACTGGCCGTAGCAGCTTTAAAAATGGTATACGCACTTGGGAAAAATTAGTTTGATCAGGAACCAATAGATGGCGACACTTTTGAATTGTTTTGGCGCCGTTGGGAGGTGCCTCCACGGACGAACTGAGGCGCAGCACTGCGTGGCATTACGTAATAATGGCTGACGCAGCGAAAGGGTTAAACGACATGTCCAAGCTGCAAATTGGAGCAATGTGGGGAAATGAGCACTAAAATTTTTAGATTTCATCATGTGCAAGAATAGATAAGATCTGTAATTCTTATTTAAATGTAAGCCTTTCTGATGAGCGATGGCTTGTCAAAGCCTTGTGAAGATAGGCCTCACTGAGTATAAATGTGGGCTTTTGTGATGAAGGCCTAAGTATGTGGAGTGCATTTTAAAATGTAGGCCTTGTCTGGATAGCAGCCAAGTCTGTTATGTATCACAAGGCCTACTAACTGTGTACCATACTGTAAAAGCCTCTCTTTATGACCAGGAGAAGAAGTTTGATAATAATGTGATGAACCCAGTTGTTTCGAGTCCTTCATAATGCTGGTAAGGAATCGATTCTTATTTCATGCTGCTATAGGCCTATCTTCATTAGACGTTAGTGCTCCCAATTTATCTCCAATAGGCCAAATAGGAGAAGGGGTAATGTCCATCACACATTGCAAAATTTCTCAACTAATTTTCTGAATACTGGTATTCCCAAAAGGATTATATAGTCTACTTCTAGAGCCCTTAGAAATCCCTCTCACTCATAGTGGAGTGAAGTATTTGTACATTGTATGAACTCATCCGTCCGTCGATTACAGCGTATCATTCGTTACGTGGTTCTCCTACCTGTGCTGGAAATGTACATGCATGATTTGAGCTATTACAAAAAGTCTTGCGTTGTTTGTAAGTACAAATACTGCTGTGTAACAGAGCTGTGAATCATAACTACAGACTGTTAACTTGTTTTTAAAGAAACTACGGTATTGGTATAGAAGCAAACCCTAGTTGCAGATGTCTGCACCAAATTCTAGAGAATCAGCAGTGAAGTGGTGAACACCATGTGCTGACTATAGATCTAGTTACAGAACGTACATTTTATATGTCCAGTGTAGTGAAGCTATCGCCAAAGCTTGNAGAGTTTCGGATTGTAAAGTTCCAGCCTGAAGAAGACCCCGGTTGGGGTCGAAAATTCGCAAACACTCTGGAAATTGCCTTTTCATTTATCATCCAATATGGCGACGCAACAACTCCATTTCAAAAGACTGCATGGATGTAAATCAATTCGTGCATTTGACTTTGAGAGAATTTCCTATGACGATGGGGGTGCTGCAACTGGCAGTTCTAGCTTTGAATTCAATACTGGAGCATGGAAATTGCAGAGAAATCAAGTTGAGATGACCTTGAGCAAATTTGGGTTGACATTTCACCAACAGATATTGCCAAACCTTTGCTATTTCCCTCAAGACAAATTAACCCATACACTTCGACACCATATGAAATTAAAAATGAATGTTTGTCTACCAACGTTCATTTTCCACTGAATCTTTCAAAAATCAATGACGGCTCAACTTTATATATACACGGTAACTGCCGGAACTCGATAGCAGGTTGTGCATTAAAAATTCTTATAACTCTAGGGTTAGGTTGGTGTAACGTGCAGGTTGCAGGTTAACAGTCAGGATCAGTGTTAGTGTCCAGTCAGTGGTGAAGCCATCTATTGCCATGGGTGTGGCTGTCACATGCTGCTGCAAGGATCAATGTTATGTTATCTGGTGTAGAGGTGGCTGGAAATGTTGATGGCCTCAGAATATTCAAAGCTTATTTCCATTCAACAGCATCTTCGATAATCGAAGGACCACTACGTTACATCGCACATCACCCTTCGAGAAATTATATAGACCAGTCCGCGGCGTATCTTGGCACAATGCCAACTTTACCAGTCGACCAATCATATTGCACTTTTTTCGGTCTTCGGCTGCCACTATTTATACCACGATTCAAATTTTACAACACCGGTTCTGATTGGCCTCCTCTTCGAGAGGCAGCGGATACGCCGTCGACCGGTCTATTTCTCAAAGGGTGATGTGCGATGTAACGCAGTGGTGAGCAGATCGCCCTTCGATTATCGAAGATGTTCAACAGTATCCCTGCTGTAAACTAAACCCATAGATCTGCTCATATCTGCAGGGGCGATATGGCACTGCCCATCCTCCCAATACTACATGTGATGTACTAGAAGATGCAAATTTGCAGGGCATTTGCTTTCCATAGGCATGACACGACTTCGAAGAGGCAGTTGGAGTGGGCAACAAGGAGACGATGGGTTTCTGATTGTTCCATGGTCGATTTGAATGAAATATGTACAATCTCTGCCTGCAACAGAAGCGTTGGGAGCTCTAGGGAGCATAAATTGCTGCCAGAAATCTTATCAGAGTGATTTATTTTGTCAAACAGCTTGAGACGATTCTTCCTTTAGGAGAAGCCTGCAGAGCAAAATAAATATCTGCTGGATTTATAACACCAATTAATCACAGAACACCTGACAGTCATCAGATGGCCATCTTAGCATGACCAATAAATCAAGGAAACTTCATCCATCATATTTCCTATCATCGCTTGCAACAGGATGGAGGATGAGTGAGACCATCGGCAGTCGGGCGCCGGTAGTGCAGAGCCGAATGCACTCTGTTGCATTCATTATCTATTTTGAGAAAAATTCATGACGACTGCTGATGTTGCAGGGTATGATCATCCTGAGGTGATCAGCTGGCTCTTTGCACTCCCAACATCGCTGCGTACAAAGTGCAAGGCCGGGGTGCTAATAACCATGATTTATACCTCTCCGAGTCTTACTTACAGTTGTTGTACATTGTTTTTTCAGGAGACGTTACACCCAAACTCTCCGACACCACCCACGGCTACAGAAAGATGCGATACCTCTTGACCGGGGTAATCTTTTGAATTTATCATTAGTATTTTATCCATTTATATTACGTAAATCTATGAAATTAGTATCTGGGAAGTGTTAATTTTACCTTGCGAAACGGGCCAAGTCAGTTATGCTAGCATTAAGCTCGGGCGCGTGCGAGGGAAGAATCTTCCTATATCTAGATCCGTGCATTTCCCTATTACTGATGAGTGAGACCATCGGCAGTCGGGCGCCGGTAGTGCAGAGCCGAATGCACTCTGTTGCATTCATTATCTATTTTGAGAAAAATTCATGACGACTGCTGATGTTGCAGGGTATGATCATCCTGAGGTAATCAGCTGGCTCTTTGCACTCCCAACATCGCTGTGTTCCAAGTGCTAAGAACCATGATTTATGCCTCTCCGAGTCTTACTTACAGTTGTTGTACTTTGTTTTTTCAGGAGACGTTACACCCAAACTCTCCGACACCACCCACGGCTACAGAAAGATGCGATTCGACACTTTCCACAATGTCCAATTCCGCGGATATATGTCGTATTTGCCACTGCGAAGCAGAACCGGACCTTCCACTTATTGCTCCCTGTCTCTGCGCCGGGAGTCTGAAATACGTGCACCAAGCTTGTTTACAGCAGTGGATAAAAAGTGCAGACACTAAATCATGTGAACTTTGTAAATATGGATTCATGATGAAAACAAAAGTTAAACCTTTCAGAAAAGTAAGTACCAGTACTACTGACTTCTGGGAAAATGATGGAATAAGTGTTCCCGACAAAAAAATGGATTGACTTCCAAACTAATAAAAATTCCTAATGATTGCTTTCTGAGAAGCAATTCCTGATAATGTTGTTGCTAATAACATTAAAACAAAGATATAGCTTACATTGCTAGACATCACTTTACTTGAATGATGATGTGCTGGGCTTACTTCCTGTTACCACGGCAACATAAAGGTTATGCCAGAATGAAATACAGCAAAGGGAAATCTAAGGTCTTGGGCAGGAAAAGTGGATGTCTTGCTCGTGTGTGTGTCATTTATTTTAGTCACTGGTAGGATTGGAACTGAAGCCTGTGTTTTTCTGTGCTTATGCTGCTGACAATGACTGATGAAAGCTGTCTACAGACTGTCTCAAAAAATGGTTTTCACTGAATTATATGACATTTATTGGCTGCTGTATCACGGTGAATATGTAGCAACAAAGCCAACATTAAAAGCCTTTGGCTGATTGGGAGTCGGCTGACAGGGCCACGGTTTGTGCCAGTCATTGAACATGATTATAAATATTGTGCCGAAAGTCCAAATTTTTGAAACGGATCTCTCATTTTGGGGCTGCTGGGAATGGAATGATTGTAGCAGAAGATGTTGCTAAAATATTACCGGGGCGAGGGAAGATAGTGAAAGTAGTATGGGTAGTTAAAAATTGGTTTGAAAATTCACTGGCTGACTGGTTTGAAAAATTCAGACCCAAGGCAATCTTCGACTTCTCGTAAACATCAAATGTCCCCTAGCTGGTTAATACTTGACGCAACGTTCCCGGAACGCCGCGTAGCGGCGCCAATGCGCAGCACGCAGACAGCAGATGTGGAACACCGTCATCGTTTCGTTATAAGCAAAGGGAAATCTAAGGTCTTGGGCAGGAAAAGTGGATGTCTTGCTCGTGTGTGTGTCATTTATTTTAGTCACTGGTAGGATTGGAACTGACTAAAGCCGGTTTTTCTGTGCTTATGCTGCTGACAATGACTGATGAAAGCTGTCTACAGACTGTCTCAAAAAATGGTTTTCACTGAATTACATGACATTTATTGGCTGCTGTATCAAAACTATCACAGTGAATATGTAGCAACAAAGCCAACATTAAAAGCCTTTGGCTGATTGGGAGTCCAAATACAGGGCCACGGTTTGTGCCAGTCATTGAACATGATTATAAATATTGTGCCGAAAGTCAAAATTTTTGAAACGGATCTCTCATTTTGGGGCTGCTGGGAATGGAATGATTGTAGCAGAAGATGTTGCTAAAATATTACCGGGGCGAGGGAAGATAGTGAAAGCAGTATGGGTAGTTAAAAATTGGTTTGAAAATTCACTGGCTGACTGGTTTGAAAAATTCAGACCCAAGGCAATCTTCGACTTCTCGTAAACATCAAATGTCCCCTAGCTGGTTAATACTTGATGACGCACTCTATAATAACGCTGCCATGTACTGCCAGTTAAACTGTGCAGGCCATTTACAATGTAAAAATTCCATCATTGACAGCGGATAACCATTTCTCTCCTAATGATGCTAGAATTGATCCCAATTTCTGCAGCAATTGATTTTGTAATGAAGGATGAATTTTTGCTATTGATTCATCCATGGATTCAGTTGCCGGCGTATTCCTTCGACCAGGTTTAATCTGCAGTATTATGCCGATGACCAACTGACTGAGGAAATAATTGGCAATTTCGAGTTCCTGTTCTAAATACTATTGTAGCCCGAAAGTCAGTATGAATAAATGAACGAATAAATAAATACTTTAGTAGTCTGACACTGTCCCATTCTGTAAATAACCAGTAGTGGTTTGCTTCCATCCATAAAAAGGCTTACTGCAGCAGTCGCGATACATTCAAATGGGACCCAAATTTCTGTTCACTAATATCATTTCAACCATAACTTCCACCTTGTGCTCAACACCCTTACCCACAGGTCCCTCAGGTGTTAATTGCCATGACCGGTAATTGGATTGGGATATTTCTGGTCTCACCAGGTGACATGTCCCCTAAGTATTGAATTACGGGTAAGAGCTGATCATGAGTGACAAGAGGAAACGGGAGAAACCAGAGAGAAACCTGTGCTGTCAACAGTTCCACAGTCTCTATCACGTGGGGAATGGGCCTGAATGCCTGACCAGGGATCAAACCATTACCTCAGAGGTGACAGGCACTGATGTTTCCATTGCACTACCAAAGGGACATCCCAAGGGAGATCTTGGACAGAAATGTTCCCGTTCCGCAGCTGGCCCAGAAATTGAATCTGGAATATCTGTCACTCTCTGTTCCCCCAGACCACACACTAACACAGCCTCCGAGTTCTCCTGAAGGCCCATCTTATTGCAATGACACTCGTGAGTAATTTGATATTTCAATGCTCGCACTTTATATTCCAATGGATATTGATTGTATTGATTGATGAGTGCGGGTAGGCTAGGTTCTTCGGAACCAGTTAGCTGTGCATGACGGACATGTCCAACTTGCCTTTAGTTTTACCCCATTGCGTAGGATGGACCAGCCCCATAGATCACAAATCCCTTGGTGATTTCCTGACGACAGTAAGACAGAAAATCTACCCTACTACTAGGGCTATTACTGAAGGTTGCTGGCATTGAAATGTCATTTGAGTTGTCACGATACCCATCTTGCTCACCCTGTGATTGAAGACGTTCGACACCCTTGCCTGGTTCTCTGGCAAAAACTCAACCTTCGTCACTTCAGGGCACCTTCGTAAAATGTTCCTACTGACTGCGCTCGTTGAATTATGCATGTAATATGTGCACAATTTCAACACAACAACGATATTGATTTGAAGGTCTTGGTATAATTACTGCACCCATATGTGGTGTTTTATAACAATGTTTTGTGTAAAGAATCAGTGTTGTGTGAACATGTGAATTGAATTAATGTGATATATCAAACAGTGCTGTACTAACAGGGTGCCAGGGTAAAGAAATGACAGACGGACTCGGACTTTATCTTAAGAATAGGCTTTGAAATGGGCTTATTCAGCAGTTCTTCATCAAGTGAATATTCCTCATCAGCTGAGCAATGTATTTGTGATATGGATTTCACCCGAGGCATGTCTATAGCCTATTAGCTCATCCCAATAAAAGCTAGCCTGGGGAACCAGTGACCATTTGGTGGCATCACAACCTTCATTATTGGACTGTAAACATCTGGCTGTGGCACCACTGAGCATTGTCTTATAACGGTGGCAATTTGCTTTCACTGTAATCATTCAGGAAATTTTTTATTTTCTTTCTCCCCTAATTCCTTGGGTCTGAGCTTGCAACACCCCAAAGTAATGGCAATATATAACAGGGATTGGTAGTTTGTCAAACATGGTTTGGTACGAAAGTTGAAGGCATACAATACAAGAAGTTTTTGGAAATTTCAAATGTGCTCAATATAGAAGCTAATGAGATTCCACAAGAGGCAATTAAAGCCTGGCAATTGATATTGAAAATCAATCTTGATACTTTTATGTCAATATGTTTTCTAACTTCGATTCAAATGATCTTTTCCAGTGGCAGAAATTGGATATGACAACCATTGAGCGACGAAAGGTTTTCTGCTCCGTCACGTTCCACATCATCGCTATAACCTGTGTGATTTGGTCCCTATATGTGCTAATTGACAGAACAACTGAAGAAATAAAAGCAGGAATATTAGAATGGCCGTTCTGGACTAAACTGATTGTGGTGGCTATTGGGTTTACCGGTGGCCTTGTTTTCATGTATGTGCAATGCAAGATGTACGTTCAGTTGTGCAAACGATGGCGGGCTTTCAACCGAGTGATATACGTGGAAAACTGCAATACGGATTATTTGAAAATCTCGAAAGCAGATCTGGAAAATAAAAAGATTGAGACAGGAACGTTGGAAGCAGCGCCACCAAACTGTTCAACTGGAAATATCAACATTGGTGCAATACCAGAAACAGAGCTTGTATAGGAATAAGATCCCAAATCTTGTGTTATTGGATATTTGTACGACAGATATTTTATTTTACTGAATAGTAAGAATAAATCATTATGACTTGCAATTTATGGACAATTCGACAGCATTCTTTGTTTGTAAATAATCATGATTTGTAAAATTGTAAATAACTATTTGGTCACATTATGGGCCGTATTTTAGAACGTTCCTTTACATTAAGGTCCACCTTAAATCTATTGTTCTCGATGATTTTACAATAGACTTAAGGTCGACCTTAACGTTAAGGAGCGTTGTAAAATACGGCCCTATGTCATTTGAGCTGTAATTCAATTCTCATCAGTGCTTAGCCATTAGACTACCGGTATGTAAGCTATTGGTATAGCTACCACAAGATTGGTACCTTATCCTCAGAACCTTCTCACAAACATAGGATGACAGAAATCGGCTCAAGGCTGATGACTGCCTTGTGCTAACACATTGCTGGGACCAGACTGTTCTGGCTCTGCCGAGATTTTAGAGTGATGATATGAAATCTACATTATAAATAGGAATTCCTGTTTTGTGACAATCTTGAGGATGAAACAGTCCCCTTCCCCTTGGGCCATCATAGTATCATTCAGTGAGAGAGCTGTAACATGTAGTACCTTAATGTGGTGTCTATAAATTGTAATTAAGCGCTGTATAAACGCTTGCCTTGTCAGATTCGCAACAGAGGAATGTACAGAAAAATATTGATCATACTTTTTCCCCAAGATATTGTGATGGGGATATTTATAGAAAGAGGACAGGACAAAATTATGCATAATGCATGCAGGTCAGCTCCTAGCTTAGCCATTCAGAATCTCACTTGGCTATGGAAATTTTTATGAGATGTACAATTCTCTCGTGAAAAACGAGGAACTAGTTGGGTATGGGGGAATCATTTAGGTAAAGGGGCATCTGGCCAGGCTTAGCTTGGAGCTACATTTTATTCATGGAGCTCGCTTTGTGTTTTCAGCATACGAACAATTTCCTGACCCTTGGCTGCAATAAATTGATGGAAATCATTATTGTCGGATAGAGTACTGCAAACTTTTGGTGTCAATAGGGCTTTCTCCACCAGCAAATAGAGCATTGAACACAGCAGGGAGAACTCTGAAACAGTAATTTCAGGCATATTGGTCACCAGTGATTTTTCTCATGCTCCAGTCATTTGTTGAAACATAAAGGACACTGAGGCTGAAGCATATCTTTTTTATGATTTTCTGTCGCACACTAAGTACCGGTACAAAACCTGTACATCTTTCTTCTATTTCCCCGTTTCTATGGCAACAGGAAGTTATCTTGCCTCCATAGTAACTACAGGGAACTTCCGTCCTAAGCGATGTCAATTAAGACATTGCATGCAACAACAGTTAGACGATACGGTCAGTTGGTGGAACCACTATATTTAGCGACAAGTCAATCCGTATCGCTTGGTGAGTTTTCTTTGTGGGCTATTTTGTGGGCAGCAGGGTATCGATTTGAATCATTGACACGTGGCGAGGATGCATGATATAATCTGATCCATTACTGGTGTTAGACCTCCTTATATTACCCCCACAGAACAATGTGAACTAAAGATGAACAAGGAACTGTCATGACAGTCGAGGTAGAACAACTCTCAAACTCCTTCAACCAAAGATAGCCCCCTGCGTGACTGATTTTTCGGAGTGATGGGCACTGGTCGTTTTGTTTTGTTGTGTCCTACTCTATAGTTTGCCGTGCTTGGAATGCGGGACTGGAAATCTGTCAGCCTTGAGGATTTCCTTATTAATACTTACCTTACATGTATGGCTTGTAAATTCAAGTTGATATTTTTATCACGGTTTCTTTAGCAGTGCTGCTGTACATAAGGTCAATAAATTATTGTAACTTTGCACGCATTTTGTTACTTTCTGTCACTACATGTAACAGACGACACCAAATAATGTTCTTGAAATTGTTTGCCCCATACACCAATTTCATGGTGCGAGTTCTCAAAAGAATGAACTCACATGACCCTTAGAATTGTAGGTGCAAGTCAATAACTGCTTGATGGATCCAAGACAACAATTTCTTCACTATCAAGGATTCTCCTGACAGACCATTCTCTTGGCCCTTAATGAAGATGTGGGATGAATTCCTGGAATCACAAATTTGAACAGCTTATGTGGAAAAAGTTTTATTCACTGAATCATTCTCAAGAAAATGACAAGATACCTACATAATTCAACAACGGAAACTTTCACTCCCTACCCAAGTAATGGTAGCACCCTTTATCAGTTCAGCTCTCCATTTGTGGCAGAAAAGCTGCCAGTTCAAGTGTTCAGTACAGTCAAACCCCTCAATTAACGAAACCTTCGGACTTGCACTGATGCATCATTTGAGAGGTGTCCTGATTACAGAGGTCACAAAGAATAGAAATGACCTGTTAACTTTGGTGTCCATAATAGAAAGGTGCCCTCCTAGCAGAGGTGTCTGTTAAGTGAGGTTCGACTGTAGTTGATTCGGTTGCTCTTTAACAATGGCATGAAATGGACAAGAAGTGCATGTATACATGGATGGTGGAATGCCCAGTCCAACTTAATCATGCATACACGAAGGACATTGACAAATATTTGATGAAACATTGAAAATTGGCACTGATGTGAGATATTGCAGACACTTCACATCCCACAGCCTATTGTATGAGGTGGGAAAGCATATTGAAACTTCAGCACCAAACGCGCGAGGCCAAAAACACATTAGGCCTTCTATCTTTGCCACTGCTTTTTTAGACAGCAGGACAACATGCGTGTATGACTCTAGAACATATAAGTTGATTGTTCCCTATTCTTTAAAAGCCCCACTGTATTGAATTTGAAAAACGCAAATCATCGCCACGATTCTTGACGGCAGAGCACGACGTCAGCGTAGTGTAAAATGTACTGCGCTCCATCTGAATACATTAGGGCTCTCTCTGCAGTTTTTAGCTCACTCGTGAGCTTTTACCATCCTGCGGTGTCTGTCGTCGTCGGTGTCGTCCGTTAGCAGGGCACGTTTCGTAACCGCTGGAGCTATTGATCTGAAACTTGGTACATATATACCCCTAGGTCAGATGACCTATGACACCAAGTTTCGGTCCGATTCGATTCTTGGCTTGGCCTCCAGGTGGCCAAAACCAAAACCACAAAAAGTGCAATAACTCCTGAGCTAATGACTGGATCGTCTCCAAATTTTTATCATAGGTGTATCTAATTAGGATACATAACATATATAACGGGTTTTTGATTTGACCTACTTTTCAAGGTCACAGAGGTCAAAGTTCTACAAAAGTGACGAACCTGCCACAGGTCCTCATTATTTCACCGAGCATCTTCATATCTTGCATAAACATGTATTAGAGGGGTACCTTCAAAACTACCGAGTTTCGGCCCGATCGGACATCCAATATGGCCACCAGGTGGCGTAACCTGAAAATCATCCAAGTGCTATAACTCAGGAACGGCTTGACCCAGAGTGCTCAAACTTGATATTTACCTCTCTCTAGGTGACCTTTACAAGCACGTCAAATTTCGCCCTGATTAAACTTCCAATATGGCCGCCAGGTGGCGTAACCCGAAAATCATGAAATGTGCTATAACTCAGGAACGACTTGACCCAGAGCGCTCAAATGTGCTATGTGGCTCCCTCTAGATGACCTTTATGTGCATGTGAAGCTTTGGCCCGATCGAACATCCAATATGGCCCCCAGGTGGCATAACCCAACAATCATTGAAGTCCTGCAACTTGGGAATGACCTGACCCAGAACTGACATGCAGGCCTACCTCTCTCTGTCATTACACTGTTATGTCCAAACGAGTGAGCACATGGTCCATGGACCATTTCATTTTCAATGTGTGCTGAAACATTGATTCTCTGAAGTACGCATCAGACACGCATTTTGGGGACCTTCACAAGCTTTGAGACCTCTATGTGCTCTCTCCCAACATTTTGAAAATATCGTAAAATTCAATACAATGGGGCTTTAAGTGTGCTTCAGCGATAGGCATAGGGATAGGAGAGAACAATCAACTCATTCAACCAGAGATCATGTCTGCTACCGTAATTCCCAGTTCACAAGAAGGAACACACTTGATAAATACTTAAGTAAAACATGTTTGCTTATATCAAATGAACTTCCCTTCAAGTAAAATCCATTTTACGAGGAAATAGTTTTGTACTTCCTCCTCAAGAAGGCCACTTAATGAGCAATTATCTCAGTGAACCTGACATTTGTTTGGACTATGACAGGGTTGATCGTATCAGATCGTATCATCAAGGGCAACAATTTCACACTAAACACAATACAGATGAATAAAATTCATTAAATACGGAATAACTGATAGATCTATAAGTTACAATAAATTAGGATAATATATTCAGCATAGACTGAGCCAACATTTTTTTCCAGAATGTTGATGTTACTGCCATCTGGTGGCAGCTACAGAAACACAAGCTGGCAAGCACCTGCATTTCTTTATTTTCAATCGCTGAATAACGAAGGGCAGCATACTAGCATGTCAAAACAACCTAAGTCTGACTAGGCTGTGTTGCCATGCAGCCCTAGAGGGAAGTCACATCAAAACATGCAAAATTAGTGACACTGATGCATCATCTGAGCAAAAGGAGTATCGCAAAATGAGATAGTGTATCTCAACAATAACGAGACAGTGACAGCACATCATTAAACTTAGAATATAGGCAAAATTTGTTCATTTTTATTGCTTATTTGTATTACTATTACTCTGAAAATAACTTACCTCCAGTGGATAAATAGTTCACACCGAATCAGCAAATGGTGCTCTAAAGAAAACTTCATTCCTGTTGTACAATGCTTTAGTGGGAGCTGTAAAAACGTACTACGGGTAGACTATATTTTTTCATCCACGGGTATGAAAGATTTAATGGACATAGACAAGAATCAACACCTTGCATGTTTTTACACTCTTTCAGCTCTTGATTTTGAGCTTTCCCTCCACATCCCGACAGATAGCAGCCAGGTCACTGTTTCTCTTGGCAAATTTCTCCACATCAACTTCCAGTTTTGATCTGTCTATTCTCATAAATGATTCCTGAAAGAACAAAATTGATACTGATCATTGATTTGATTGGCTCTTCTGATGCTCACACTGATGTTATGTGCCCCAGACCCATAATAAATTGTGAATCAGTGAGAAATTTATCGTTTTTCACAAAACGCCCCCTAGTGGCCATAATAGGAGTCGCAGCACGCCCAAAATCGAACTTGGCCTAGATCTTGGGGCCATATACACAAATATGCAATATGAAAACGATCCGTCAAAAACTGAAGGCGCTAGAGTGCAGACAAGGCAAAATGTTACGCACGCATGCACGCACGCACGCACGCACGACAGACCACCACTAAGGCATCTAAGCACAGCATAAGCCCTTTTGGCCTTCGGCCAAGCGGGCTAAAAAATGGCAGAGACTCGCGAAAATATCCTGCTGCGAATATGTCTATAATTCTTGATTCGCGAACATTTCCAGCCGCGAAATTATCTTGCTTTACAGTATCTTTGCCACTGCTTTTTTAGACAGCAGGACAACATGCGTGTATGACTCTAGAACATCTATAAGTTGATTGTTCCCTATTCTTTAAGTGTGCTTTAGTGATAGGCATTGGCATAGGAGAGAACAATCAACTCATTCAACCAGAGATCACGTCTGCTAATTCCCAGTTCACAAGAAAAAACACACTTGAAAAATACTTAAGTAAAACATGTTTGCTTATATCAAATGAACTTCCCTTCAAGTGAAATCCATTTTACGAGGAAATAGTCTTGTACTTCCTCCTGAAGGCGGCCACTTAATGAGCAATTATCTCAGTGAACCTGACATTTGTTTGGACTATGACAAGGTTGATCGTATCAGATCGTATCATCAAGGGCAACAATTTCACACTAAACACAACACAGATGAATAAAATTCATTAAATACGGAATAAGTGATAGAACTATAAGTTACAATAAATTAGGATAATATATTCAACATTTGGTCTTTAATAGACTGAGCCAACATTTTTTTTCAGAATGTTGATGTTACTGCCATCTGGTGGCAGCTACAGAAACACAAGCTGGCAAGCACCTGCATTTCTTTATTCTCAATCGCTGAATAACGAAGGGCAGCATACTAGCATGTCAAAACAACCTACGTCTGACTATGCTGTGTTGCCATGCAGCCCTTGAGGAAAGTCACATCAAAACATGCAAAATTAGTGACACTGATGCATCATCTGAGCAAAAGGAGTATCGCAAAATGAGATAGTGTATCTCAACAATAACGAGACAGTGACAGCACATCATTAAACTTAGAATATAGGCAAAATTTGTTCATTTTTATTGCTTATTTGTATTACTCTTACCGGTACTCTGAAAATAACTTACCTCCAGTGGATAAATAGTTCACACTGAATCAGCAAATGGTGCTCTAAAGAAAACTTCATTCCTGTTGTACAATGCTTTAGTGGGAGCTGTAAAAACGTACTAGACTATATTTTTTCATCCACGGGTATGAAAGATTTAATGGACATAGACAAGAATCCACACCTTGCATGTTTTTACACTCTTTCAGCTCTTGATTTTGAGCTTTCCCTCCACATCTCGACAGATAGCAGCCAGGTCATTGTTTCTCTTGGCAAATTTCTCCACATCAACTTCCAGTTTTGATCTGTCTATTCTCATAAATGATTCCTGAAAGAACAAAATTGAATACTGATCATTGATTTGATTGGCTCTTCTGATGCTCACACTGATGTTATGTGCCCCAGACCCATAATAAATTGTGAATCAGTGAGAAATTTCACTTACCTTCTTCATGTTAGGAAGAAGTCTGTCCAATACTTCGAGGCATTTCATGGCTGCAAAAATATTTCAATAAAGTTATGAATACAAAGTCAATTATACATCAAAGCTGAGCAAGTCAAAACACAAAAAGTTGCCAGAGATCTGTTCATCAATATAAGCACACATCACACACCTGTATCATCATCCAATTCCTGTCTTAACATATGACACAAGTCCTGGATAAGGGTATTCTGGAAGTTATCTGGAAGCTGAAAGACAGAAAACAGATGATCAAAATTATCTGTTTTGCCGGTATTGAGGTATATTGGTTATTTGGACCAAGTCACATGATGACAAATTGTATTCACTCGGTTTTGAGTGGATTTATAACAGGGAAAGTTTGCTACAAAAAGCTAAAATGTTTGAGCAGTCAATTAAATTACACTACAGGAAACTTTACATTTACCTCTTGAAGAGAGAGATTGTTGACCACAGCAGCTCCTATTGATCGTGTTGTGCCATTTTTCAACAGGGTATTGTAAGAGGATGTTGTTATATCACAGTTACAGGCCTGTTTTGGTGGAATGGGCCAGGCAGTGTTACGTAGCAGCCAATCACAACACACTTTTATAGCACAGCAGTCAGCAAGCTGGAGAAGAAATCAGTTTTCAATGACATCGATCAATTGCACAATATACCAGGGTTAGCCAGGGGGTTTTGAATGATAATCATTTACATTACTGGTAAGCTGTATCATAAGGTTGAAAAGTGTTTTATCAGGCGTGTCTTTTTGTCAAATTCTATGAAATTTGAAACAAATAGGCGCATCCATAATCAATCCATACTGTATGCCACTCACCAGTTTTCCCAATTCAACTTGAAGAGCAGATTGTAAGTCAGACAACTTGAGAAATACTTTCATGATATTGTGTTCAGGGTCTCTTGTAAGAATATGCTGTACCTCAGTTCTTTGAGAGCCGCATCTTAGCATTCTAATGAGACAAGACAGGCAACCAGGCGACAATGTGGATGAATATGCACAAAGGTAATACCCTGCAGAGAAGAGTATGTACAGTATGTTAGTTACAGCTGAACACTACATCGATGATTCAAACTCGCCTGAGGATAATTTTTCTGTTTGAATGTCTAGGACAGTTATAAGCCCAAGACTGAATAGCCTAGTGTTAGAGTCCTCAGGACATAAGAAAGCATTTAAAGACAGAATCACAGGCCTAAGTTCAGGACTTAGATTTATACTCACCTAATACTCTGATGTGCTCTGGGCCTGGAGACCACTTGAGATCTTTTGGATCTTTTGACAGGTATTCAGCAAATCTATCTATTACTTCTAAATCTCTTTGTGTAGCAACTGATGAGAGATCTTGTCGAATTTCCTGATAGACACTGCCTGGCTGAAAGGAAAAAGAACGCTAAAGTGAGATTTTTTACATGAAAATAATATGAATATCAATAGCAAAATCAGGTGAAAAGGTGCTGTTGACATCAATTCTGTGCTGTGACTTACACAAAATATAGAACAGTAACACCAAACATACTTACAGGTGACACAGGATAGGTCAGGAAATTTGAGGTTTCCTTGCTGGCTTCAGGTTTGCTGCAGATAGCAGGAGGGGTCACACTGTTTGTTGCTTGGTCAGACTGTGCGCTACTGAATCCCCCTTGAGTGTGAGGAAGTTGGAAGACATTGTTACCACCCCTGGGACCCATTGATGTCATGAGGTTTCTAACAAGTCCACCAAGAGGTCTGGAATCAAAAGAAATACAGTACAAATGTACTCCTTCATTTAGGTTGATAATGCTTATTTCTTGTTTTATATAACACATAGATTGTTACTGAAAATTGCTATCAGTATATTCATTATTGAAAATCAGGAGGCTACATGTAATGTGTACAAGCTTGTGTTTTAGCAATACAGTACAGGTACACTTTAGACCATACAGACAGATGCGAGGTCATTGCCAATACAGCACTAAAAACACTCCAGATAATTATTTTTGCCAATATCCATGACTACCAAAAATAACTTACGTGTCACAAACTTCCTTCGGTAAATCAAGAATCTTTGATGGTATATCATTCCCAGTTAAAAACAAGGCTATTTCTGAACTGAAGTTGTTACAGTTGTGATCGAACAGATGGTAAGTTTCTGGCCTAAAAACATAGAATGGATTAAATATTTATCATACAGCCAAGTTTACAATGACAGTGTCATTTACTCTACGGCATAACTCATTCCCACGAACCATAGGCCTACTCACATCTGAGTGAGCATATGGCAAGCCTTTTGGTAAACAGTGAACACCTTCTTTATGTCGGCCCTATTATAAGCCCATTATCTATTCCAATATGTTCCTCCTGATCATTTGAATACAGCACAAAAAAAACAATGCCAATATCAAAGAATATTCTTACTTCCAAAAGGAAATTACAGTTCCTACCTATAACGATCAGAAGAAAGTGCACTCAAGTATTCCCAGAATAATTCTTGTGGGACCTGTGTGTCTCCAAGATAAACTGCTTCATCTGGCTCTCCAAGGATAGTACCACACTGCAACAACAGGAACAGGAATGATCAATCATTGCAAGTGCAAACACAGACAAATTTCTTAAATTCTAGCAAGTTCACTGTCATTGTGACATTCAGCACATTTTTGGTATAACATACATGTATAGTGTGATATCATATTGTGGTGACTCAAATCTACTACTAATTCCCAATGGCCTCTGAACTGCCTTTTCTTACTTACAGGAGGGCAACTTTCAATTCCCCCACCTCCAAAGTAATACTCTTCATCATAAACAAGAATTCCAGTGTGCCAAATATTCCTTCTAATTGTTTGCCTGCAAAAAGGAAATTTATAACCAGTCATCAAAACCCGTACCGCCAAAGATGACTTGCCTTATAATTGCTAGGCCTATGACTTGTTGGTAAAACCCTTAGGAGATGGGCAAAACATGATTTAGCTACATTTATAAATGATGGCAACAACAAAACACAAACCATAAAAAAAGAAGCAGTTAGCCTAGGCCTAAATAGTTACAGAAATGTCAGCAGGCCAACTGGGCCAAGACGCCGCCCAGGCCCTTGGCCTAGGCCCTAGCCTTGACTTTTTATTATTAAGAGACTGGTCCTACACAAGTGCAGTTGTTGTCTGTCAGACCAGGTTCCGGTTTCCCTCTACCAGTTTACATTATCATGCTACACCCGTGCTGTATATTCGCCTGTACAAAATGGTGGGCCCAATTTTCAAAAACTTTTAGGCCTACCGTGGCGTAGGTCTAACTTCTTTAAAAAACTTTTAATTGAAAAAATCACCCATATTCATGTTGAACGCACATAACTCGATATATTCAGGAAGAATTTTGGGTTTTCTTCCAATGCTGAATTTGTACACAATTCTGGAGAAAATGTAGCTAATGTGGTCTCACCACAGAATCACGGTAGGCCTACCGGTATTATAGGCCCTAGGCTAGCGTGATTTTGTGTAGACTGTCTACCTCTAGGCTACTGGTCCGCATTATCATCATGATTATCATTGCCATTGCATTGGTGGGTTGTGGCAGTGTACAAGACGCAGTGCAAGTTTACAGGGCCATTGCCATTGCAGTATCAATGCATGCAAGGACTGGCGCTCAGCAAGCAGTAGTGCATTGTGCACTGCCCATGCTGCCAGTGCCAGTGCAGTGCGAGTGCAGGCCTAGGCCGCCTACTTCTTTCCACATTATTTTACCTAAAATTGCCACTGACATCGACTTAGCAAGACCTTTTGAAAGATCATAGACATGTACTTTGACGGGGTAAGACATTTTTGAGATCTTAACCCGCTAGTTTATTAGCTGAACTTCGCAAAAAATCTTGGGAAAATAGATTAGAAGAAATGACATGCAAAATTTTCGTGGTTTGCAGAATGACAGAAGTAGCAAACACGAACAACATTTTTTCGACCGTCCATAGGCTGATATTCAACAACATATAAATAGACATATTGAAAACTTAATCGACACGAGTATTTCTATTAAATTTTGTATATTTCTTTTTATATCTAATCTTGTTACACAAATGTTTTAACATATTTTTATTTCATTCCATTACGGTCTATGTCGAAAAAGTGTTCTTGTAGTTTTCTCGTTTTCAAAGACATGCTGCAGATCATGTAGATTAGCATGATTAGTGTACATCGTTGTGTACATTCATTCTTGCGATATTCTTCGTCTATGTGCAGACCATAAAGCTATTTCTGTTCATTTTATGAGTTCAGTTTTGGAAATGACAACACTAGGTGACCAAGCGGCCCCCAAACTGGTTCTTGCTACGGGAAGCGACGATGATGATGAGGTTTGTTTATATCGTTCGACGTTGGTTAGGCTATTGCCACTTTTTCTCGACAGCCGGCGCCAGCGCGCCACTCTCCAACCCAGGGACTAACTACGTTGGCGGCGATTTACTGCTTTTGTAATGCATTTGTGTAGTTCGTTTTGCTGCCTCTAGGTGGCTGACATCTGAGGTCCCCGCATACCGCACACGCACGGACACGGTTAAAAAAGTTTAAAAGAACAAAAAAACAAAGTTAAAGGACCACGGGTCCTTTAACTTTGCCTTTTGCCTTTGACATGTTTGACCAGCTGGACTGCGTTTTCTGCCTGCTAAGGGCGGCCACGCCTTTTTTATTCTTTGGTTTACGGGCCCGCCGATGTGGCAAAATGCCGTAATCGAAATTGGGAAAGTCAGTTTCTTTTATTGCCGCCGAAGTTTTTTTTTGTATAAACGTATTTATTCATATGTTATGATGGGATCGAGAAACAGGCGAATCGCCTATCTAGTCTGAAATTGACGGGCCTTGGCCAGCCAGGGTCGACAGAATATGTCGATGTCTATTTGATTTCACTGCTCTCACTTTCAGGATATCGATGAAACTTTAGTTGAGCGACTAATTGGTTTAACAGAGATGTTCCCTCAGCCATTGAGAAACTTCACATCATCAATAACAGACCTCACCCAGCGGGCTGTCAAGGCGTCATATACCTATGGACGTTCTGGAATGTGGGTGTTAGCCTCATCTGCCACCATTTTAGTCCTGCCTTTGATGTTTGAGATAGAAAGATCACAAATGGAAGAGCAACAGTTGCAGCAACAAAGACAGGTATAGCAATCAATATGGAATTCTGTATTTGCGCTATTTATTATAAGTCTCTTTTCCCATTACTAAGGCCACTCTTTTTATATTCTTTGGTTCACGGGCCCGCCGACGTCCGAAAATCCAAAAGTGAAAAAAAAATAAAATCGTGAAATTTGTTTTTTTTTATTTCCGCCGATGTTCACCAACACATGAGATTCTCAAAACAAAAAATAAAAATAAAAAAGACGAGTGCGATACCTAATTTTGCGTTAGATATATTGATGACCATGTCCATGTCATACACCAAACTGCCTGACGCAATGTTTCAGAGCAATATGTTTCACAGCAGTAAACTTTATTTCTTTAAAAATAGTATTTTTTTAATTTTTTTATTTCCTCCGACATCAGGAAATGGACAAAACAAAACCGCAAAATTTTTAAAAAGCGAAAACAGGATTTTATTTTTATTTTTATTTCGCCCTCCGTACCTGAGTTTACACAAGAGGCGCCCGTGAACCAAAGAATATTAAAAGTGTGGCCTAAAACATTCTGTCTCTTCCTTTCAGATTTTATTGGGACCAAATGCTGCTGTGTCAGGACAAGCCCAGGGACCAGGAATTGGTGGTGTTCCAGGAATGATGCCCCTGCCTCCCCCACCTGGTCAAGCAAGATAGAATCATGATAATTCCATCTAGGGTTTTATAATTGACTTTAGTAAAATCACAAGGGATTTGTGTGTCAATTCAGGTTTTATATAAAGTGCCACATTATGGAAACCAAAGATGTATGCGCTATGTATGCTCTTTTTGATGGCAAAGGAATAGGGCAGACCACTGTAAATAGTCCCACCAGCTCCGTGAATTGTTTTTTTCATTTCACTGGTATCTTGTCAAGTTGGGTTACCCAGTATCTGGTCAGAGTTTGAAGCTCTTTGATGATGTCAGAGGGCTTGTGGCTTTTATGATAAAATGTCAAGAAAGTGCAAAATTAAAACCAAAAAATAAACTCATAAAATCTCCCATGTGACTCTCAAATGTCATTTTCTTTCACAAAGACGAAGTTAGTGCATTGGATTCGTGTCTCTTTGAGCAGTGAGTTTTTCTCCATATAGGCCTACATGCAGCAAAAGGGATCATACGAAAATCTACAAATGGGTGTTTGTCAGGTCTTTCATTTTACCCTCTCCTCGCCATCTAAAAACAGGGCTAGCCTGTCGGATGCAAGTTTTGCAGACTCTTGTTGTCCGATCCTAGTGTAGATGGCAGCACCGATGGTAAGCCAGAATGTTCCACCGAGAAGCATGCCAAAAATTGAACGATTTGTTTCGGCACTGATCCCAAAAAGAAAAAACAGCAGGCAACATTGGGAGCCGGGATTTGGATGACCTGAGAATACAAACTTGGCCCCTCCTTCCTGATAATGAAGTACCGGTATACCTCTTATTTCATTCGATACATTTGTTTGAGACAGCCCCGATTGGAAACCATTCCCCATTGAATGGACCACTCTTAACTTCTCGGTTGTTGTGACAACCTTCAGGAAGTTGATTTCTCAGTCCGTCACCCGTCCACACGATCCGATTTTTCCGATTTTCAACCGATTTCCCATTCAACATTCATCCGAGTTTTCATCCTACAACATCCAACAACGTCATCCAACAAAAATCGGATCGTGTGGACGGGCCTTTAGAAGTGCTGAGTAGACGGCGTACGTCACCACTGAGTGGCTGCGGCCATGGAGACTCCTAGGCAACTTTGAAACACGGAAACATTACGTTCCCCAAGAAATTTATCGTCCCTAATTTTCCAATCGTTGCATGACAGATATTGCAAGTCATGGTTGACTGATGATGTAGCCTGAAATTCCCGGGTTGGTATCCCCGACTGCCCATTGTCGAGTTTCCTTTCAGCTAAAAAATGTATTAAAACTGAAACTGTGGCACTTGGTTCATCGCCAGTGTGAAAGGAATCCAACTTCCCCTGGACTCAAAGACAGGTGTAACAGTAAAGAATGTCCCCCTGTAAAAAGTGTCCGCTTCTATTGTTCAATGACGGTGCATGGCTATAGAAACCAATCACCAGAGATTAGAATGTAACAATAGGATCTTTTGTTCCTGGGACAGTTTTTCCTTTCACACCTTTCTTATTCTTCAGCGAGGGATTAGAATTATATGGCTGGACAGACCATGACCATTCCAAAAAACCTTACAAGCGGGCTATTGTTTGGCAGATCTGCATTCCTAGGACGCTGATTCCTGCCACACCTGGAGCATACATACATGTACCTCTATAGAAACTCTAATAACACCATCGCGGCCACCGATGGAGGCGACGCATTAAAAGCAGTATCCCTTATCCCAACGGACGGACCTCTTAATACATTATGCCACGTCCGGACGTCACCTTGCATTATGTGCAATAAATAAATTATCGATATCAACTCTATCTATCAACATTCAGCGGAAATTATTTCCACTGAAATTGATTATCGTTCACAGCACCAGGCAACCATCGCATTGGAAGACCTAACCAAACAACCATAGCTCTGCAGCCGACAAGGGACCATCTCGAATTCACACGACAAAAAGTAGATGTCAGTGATATACATGACATGTATCAACAAATGATTTTTAAGTTTTCAATGATGAATACAATGTATTACTGTTTTTCTTAGAGGATTGGCATGGATAATGACAGGGGCACTGTATATCAGTACTTAATCACTGTCCGAAATCTTATTCTAGTCTAATGGTGTATAGCTTGTTCATGCCACACCATCATATTCGATTTTCTGAACAGGGCGGGAACCTGGGGGAGAGGAACTGGACCAATCACCATATTTTGAGATGGTCCCTGCGGTAGGCAACAGTAAACTTTAATAGTGGAGGAGAACGCGTGGGACAGACGACGAGACGGGTTCACTGGTCTAGTCTAAAGACGACGTGGTACCGACGCCTACGGCGAGAAAAAAACGTAACAGGGCGGATTTTTGATAACTTATTCCAATGGCCTATATCACTCCAAAAGAGCGCAGCACCTGACGGGTACTACAGCGTCACGACGTCCCGTACTCATTCGATGACATCTTGACGTGAGACGACGTCATGATCGCTGAAACAAGTGGAGGTTTTTCGAGTGACGTCACCGCGTTCAGAATGGGGGACGGGACGTCGTGACGCTGTAGGCCTAGCTAGCGACCCGTCAGGTGCTGCGCTCTATTGGAGTGATAGAGTCTATTGCTACTTTAATTCGTGGGTCGGATTTTGGAAAGTGAAAGCCGCGCCATTAGTTGCCTTGGGTGGAGCGCCCGCGAAGACCTCGATCATCCTTTTATCAGCTGTCCGCCCAATTCCAGTGTGTGGTGCAGGCGTGTCTTTTCGTGGAGTCAAAGTAAATTCTTTTTTGTCCGACGGAGGATATGGGCCTAATACTGACCTTGGTCTAGGGTAGGCCTGTTGGCGGAATCGGAATCGAATCGAACCCTTGGATTAAGTGACGACAAGCCGACGCCTTAACTACGGAAGTGAGAATAACTCAGTGAGGGGGATTTTGTTGACCCCATGACTCTTTTGAAGCGAGGTGACATTAATGTCAGAATGGAAGCAGACAAACAACTTTTGATGATCCTTGTAATTTGTAAGGTACTTTCAGACGAAGGTGAGTTTATTTTTCCAACTATCGGTCCAAAAAGGGACTCAACGCTCTTTGTCACTGTAGACTGTTTGTGTATTATTAGAGAGGTTTAGATTCGTGAGTTCGAGGAGAACATGACGTCACTTGTCCTAGAAGCGGAATAGCTGGACCGAACGCCGTGACCCCCGTCATTTCAAAACCATCCTGAACGATCCTGGAGCCATGTTCCCGAAGCCATCGTTAGGTTAACGATGTCGTTAAAACTGGGAAAATGCATAGCGTAACGACATCGTTATTAACCTAACAGCGGCAGGTCCCGGGTTCGAATCCAGCCCGGGCCATTAGGGATTTAATTCCCGGCTCTTCAGTCCGTCGCATGGGACAGTAAGCCGTGGTGCCTTGTACCTTGTGCCTTTGCAAGGGCAAGTAAAAGACCCCATCCAAGTGAGGAACATGAGTAGCTTGTGATGGCCTCCTCCGTACTTACCAGGGCCAATAATGCTATAGCGTCGGCCCTGACGGAAAAAAATGAAATGAAATACAACCTAACGACGGCTTCTGGAACATGGGTCCTGATGTGTCGCCTACCCGTGATGGAATAATCAATAGGCTATTCAATGCTTGACAGATGCCCTGCTGACCTTGTGTGTCAAAGATTCTTTCTTCCTGCTGTTGGTCAATGATCAATCTCCCGACGATTTAATTCAGATTTAAAGAAAATTGATTAGGCTGCTTCTGCCGCACCACGCAATCAGTGCTCAACAGCACAATCGATATGATATGACTTTGAGGGAGGGATAGACACATTAATTCCTCCTCAACCAGATGGGCGTCACTTGATATAGAAAATATTAACACGACATTTGTCTAGAAATATACGATCTTGCTGTCTTCCGGCCTCTCATGCAGGTGTAGGCTAGTTATAGTTACCGTACCTTACCGTACTAACTTCGTCGTGCTACGTACTGTATGGTAATTGTAAGGAACTCTAGAAGAAATCTACAATCATGCTATTTTCCTATCAGTTGTAGGTGCTTACCTGATTGGTACTAACTTGTCGTGCTACACGTGTAAGGAACTCTACAAAAGGAAATCTTACGACCCAACAGTTCACAGCTGTAACTCCTTACCATCCGAGGTGGACGTCATCCATTGCGGGAAATTACGATAATTTATGCACGGGGCCTATTAAACAACGTAGTGATTATTCACACGCCCTGTTAGCAGTCTGTTGACTAGCGCAGTGCAAAGATGCATGGAGGGCTTGTAACCCGAAGGTCGCGGGTTCGAATCCCGGTAGTTGTCTCAGTTTTTTTCTTTTTTCCCCTTTTTTACTTTCTTTTTCTTTTCTCAGAGAACTGTTGTGACTCTTTTAAATTTCTACATGGAACAAGTGGTTAATTAATCTTGGTGACACTGATAAAATCGGCTACAGAATCGTCACATCAACATGGGCAAGGGCACACCCTGGTATTCGGACTCGTCCCCATTCTCTGACCCACAACCCCAGCTGTGCGACTGACGAAAACCGACAGAATGCGTCACATAGGTGTCTAAGACTTGGGTCATAACACAGAAACAGGCTGCAATACCAGATGACGGACCTTCACCTAGGCACCTATCGGAGTATAAGAACATCTTCAATTATCGGCCTACATATTTGAGTGATAAGACAGGTTGTCAGGGGCGCAGCTAGCTTTTTGGCCTGAGGGGAGGCAAAAGGGCCTCGGGTGGGGGTGGGGGGCAAAAGACCATATTTTGCTAATTTTCGGTCAAAATGTGCATGAAAAACACGTTTT
>NMRB01000018.1:442444-457185 GCA_002633025.1 Notospermus geniculatus | reverse complement strand
CTGTAAGGCCTACTGCACTTTTTATTGCATAATTCCCTCCCAAATTGAAAGAATAATAATATACTTGCCTTAAATTCCAATGAAAGACACTATAAATTGACTTGACAACACAAATTGAGGCGATTCGCCTCACTAATTTTCACGCTTCAAGTCATCTGGGCGCCGCCATATTCCCCCTGCAGCCTACGTCACCAGATTTTGAAACTAGCCAATCAGCGATGCTGACCTCCTTTCGAATCATCCTAACGAGGTCACTAGGTCGCTACAGTGAGAATTTCTTTCCGTGCCAGACCCTCGGTCTGACGACCTCGGAGTATGACCGAGGGGCTGGTTGCGCGAGACTATCCATCAGGCTGATATTCAACAACATATAAATAGACATATTGAAAACTTAATCGACACGAGTATTTCTATTAAATTTTGTATATTTCTTTTTATACCTAATCTTGTTACACAAATGTTTTAACATATTTTTATTTCATTCCATTACGGTCTATGTCGAAAAAGTGTTCTTGTAGTTTTCTCGTTTTCAAAGACATGCTGCAGATCATGTAGATTTAGTGTACATCGTTGTGTACATTCATTCTTGCGATATTCTTCGTCTATGTGCAGACCATAAAGCTATTTCTGTTCATTTTATGAGTTCAGTTTTGGAAATGACAACACAAGGTGACCAAGCGGCCCCCAAACTGGTTCTTGCTACGGGAAGCGACGACGATGATGAGGTTTGTTTCTATCGTTGGTTAGGCTATTGCCACTTTTTCTCGACAGCCGGCGCCACCGCGCCACTCTCCAACCCAGGGACTAACTTCGTTGGCGGCGATTTACTGCTTTTGTAATGCCATGCATTTTTGTAGTTCGTTTTGCTGCCTCTAGGTGGCTGGCATCTGAGATCCCCGCATACCATACCGCACACGCACGGACGACATGACGGACATGGTTTAAAAAGTTTAAAAGAACAAAAAAACAAAGTTAAAGTAACACGGGTCCTTTAACTTTGCCTTTCGCCTTTGACATGTTTGACCAGCTGGACTGCCTTTTCTGCCTGCTAAAGCCCGCCGCACACGAGACGAGAGAAATTAGCTGAGCAAAATGTCATTCGAGGCATTTGACTCAGTCAAAAAACTCTCGTGTGCGGCGGATTTCTTGCGAGTTTTTTGCCTCAACGGCCGTTGAGCAAAATATTCAACGTGTTTGATATTTTTTGGCTAGCGAGGAAAAAACCTCACCGTGTGCGGCGGGACTGAGTCATTTGACTCGCGTCATTTTGCTACAGAGCATGCGTAGAAATCACATGACGGCATTTCATGGCACGTCGCCGTGACGTGACGGTACGTCACCGTGGAAGTATACCCTCCAAAATCCTCCGCCGCACACGATGAGGTTTTTGACTGAGTCAAATGCCTCGAATGACATTTTGCTCAGCTAATTTCTCTCGTGTGCGGCGGGCTTAAGGGCGGCTACGCCTTTTTTATTCTTTGGTTTACGGGCCCGCCGATGTGGCAAAATGCCGTATCGAAATTGGGAAAGTCAGTTTCTTTTATTGCCGCCGAAGTTTTTTTTTGTATAAACGTATTTAGGCCTATTCATAATATATGTTATGATGGGATCGAGAAACAGGCTAATCGCCTATCTAGTCTCTCTCCCTAGCATATACAGTAATAAATACAGACTAATAACAAAACTTAATTGAAAACAACAAAAAGAAAACATACATTTAAAGAAGACAAAGTAAAAATAAGGTAGGCCTAGGCCTAGTCTGACAAGATGAGATGAAGTGAACCGCATGCTCACCTCACCTCATCTCGCCAAACTATTGTTGAGAGTAAATGCTGCAGAACTACAGAAAGTAGGGATTCAGAATTTGGAACCTTTGAGTATGAATGAGGTACCGGTAGTTATGAAATATTTCAATTATTGCACTATTGGTTTCTAAGGTTAATTCATCGCTGCCGTAAATCAGGAGGTCAGTGGTGTAATCAATGTTTAATTCATTTAGAGAATTGAACATGATTATCCGATTAATATTGTAGAGGGGGCATTCAAAAATAACATGAGTTACTGTTTCACATGGTGCACCACATAAACACTTAGGGTTCTCTCTGACGTGATTAATAAACAAGTGATGGTTGAGGGGACTACAGTTCCCAATGTGCAAATGAGAAAAAAACAAGCAAACAGAGATGTTTTTATTCCCGCCGACCAAGATTTGAGCAGTCACGACAGCTAAAACATGCACAACTAAACATAACAAAGAACAGAACTAGAAAAAGTATAAATGGTTAGAGTAAATGTAGGAACAAGAGAAAGCAAAAAAGAGGCATTTACAAAGAATTTTTTTTTAAATTTCCTCCGATTATTAAGCGGAAAATGAAAAAAATAAACTGATCTGAAGTTTTTTTTAAATTTTTATTTCGTCCTCCATACCTGGGCTAAGCAGCAGTGGGCCACGCTGCCTAGTTAGGTGGTAGTGTATTAGGCTATTAGGGTCTGAAATTGACGGGCCTTGGCCAGCCAGGGTCGACAGAATATGTTGGTGTCTATTTGATTTCACTGCTCTCACTTTCAGGATATCGATGAAACTTTAGTTGAGCGACTAATTGGTTTAACAGAGATGTTCCCTCAGCCATTGAGAAACTTCACATCATCAATAACAGACCTCACCCAGCGGGCTGTCAAGGCGTCGTATACCTATGGACGTTCTGGAATGTGGGTGTTAGCCTCATCTGCCACCATTTTAGTCCTGCCTTTGATGTTTGAGATAGAAAGATCACAAATGGAAGAGCAACAGTTGCAGCAACAAAGACAGGTATAGAAATCAATATGGAATTCTGTATTTGCACTATTTATTATAAGTCTCTTTTCCCATTACTAAAACATTCTGTCTCTTCCTTTCAGATTTTATTGGGACCAAATGCTGCTGTGTCAGGACAAGCCCAGGGACCAGGAATTGGTGGTGTTCCAGGAATGATGCCCCTGCCTCCCCCACCTGGTCAAGCAAGATAGAATCATGATAATTCCATCTAGGGTTTTATAATTGAATTTAGTAAAATCACAAGGGATTTGTGTGTCAATTCAGGTTTTATATAAAGTGCCACATTATGGAAACCAAAGATGTATGCGCTATGTGTGCTCTTTTTGATGGCAAAGGAATAGGGCAGACCACTGTAAATAGTCCCACCAGCTCCGTGAATTGTTTTTTTCATTTCACTGGTATCTTGTCAAGTTGGGTTACCCAGTATCTGGTCAGAGTTTGAAGCTCTTTGATGATGTCAGAGGGCTTGTGGCTTTTATGATAAAATGTCAAGAAATTGCAAAATTAAAACCAAAAAATAAACTCATAAAATCTCCCATGTGACTCTCAAATGTCATTTTCTCTCACAAAGACGGCGTTAGTGCATTGGATTCGTGTCCCTTTGAGCAGTTAGTTTTTCTCCATATAGGCCTACATGCAGCAAAAGGGATCATACGAAAATCTGCAAATGGGTGCTTGTCAGGTGTTTCATTTTACCCTCTCCTCGCCATCTACTAAAACGGCTAGCCTGTCGGATGCAAGTTTCGCAGACTCTTGTTGTGGTCCGATCCTAGTGTAGATGGCAGCACCGATGGTAAGCCAGAATGTTCCACCAAGAAGCATGCCAAAAATTGAACGATTTGTTTCGACACTGATCCCAAAAAGAAAAAACAGCAGGCAACATTGGGAGCCGGGATTTGGATGACCTGAGAATACAAACTTGGCCCCTCCTTCCTGATAATGAAGTATACCTCTTATTTCATTCGATACATTTGTTTGAGACAGCCCCGATTGGAAACCATTCCCCATTGAATGGACCACTCTTAACTTCTCGCCGGTTGTTGTGACAACCTTCAGGAAGTTGATTTTTCAGTCCGTCACCCGTCCACACGATCCGATTTTCAACCGATTTCCCATTCAACATTCATCCGATTTTTCATCCTACAACATCCAACAGCGTCATCCAACAAAAATCGGATCGTGTGGACGGGCCTTTAGAAGTGCTGAGTAGACGGCGTACGTCGCCACTGAGTGGCTGCGGCCATGGAGACTCCTAGGCAACTTTGAAACACGGAAACATTACGTTCCCCAAGAAATTTATCGTCCCTATTTTCCAATCGTTACATGACAGATATTGCAAGTCATGGTTGACTGATCTGCTGATGATGTAGCCTGAAATTCCCGGGTTCGTATCCCCGACTGCCCATTGTCGAGTTTCCTTTCAGCTAAAAAATGTATTAAAACTGAAACTGTGGCACTTGGTTCATCGCCAGTGTGAAAGGAATCCAACTTCCCCTGAAATCAAAGACACCTGTAACAGTAAAGAATGTCCCCCTGTAAAAAGTGTCCGCTTCTATTATTGTTCAATGATGACGGATGGCTATAGAAACCAATCACCAGAGATTAGAATGTAACAATAGGATCTTTTGTTCCTGGGACAGTTTTTCCTGGGGACATTCTTTCCTTTCACACCTGTCTTAGGGATTAGAATTATATGGCTGGAGAGACCATGACCATTCCAATATAACCTTACAATAGCGGGTTATTGTTTGGCGGATCTGCATTCCTAGGACGCTGATTCCTGCCACACCTGGAGCATGTATACATGTACCTCTACTCTAATAACACCATCGCGGCCACCGATGGAGGCGACGCATTAAAAGCAGTATCCCTTATCCCAACGGACGGACCTCTTAATACATTATGCCACGTCCGGACGTCACCTTGCATTATGTGCAATAAATAAATTATCGATATCAACTCTATCTATCAACATTCAACGGAAATTATTTCCACTGAAATTGATTATCGTTCACAGCACCAGGCAACCATCGCATTGGAAGACCTAACCAAACAACCGTAGCTCTGCAGCCGACAAGGGACCATCTCGAATTCACACGACAAAAAGTAGATGTCAGTAATATATCAACAAATGATTTTTAAGTTTTCAATGATGAATACATGTATTACTGTTTTTCTTAGAGGATTGGCATGGATAATGAAAGGGGTACTGTATATCAGTACAAAATCACTGTCCGAAATCTTATTCTAGTCTAATGGTGTAAAGTCTGGCAACATCTAACTTTGACCCAAAGGAATGCGGAAGTTAGGAAATTGATAGTTGGATTTGCCACGGACCTTTAATCACACGCGGCTATTGAATAACCAGTGGACAGCGCGAACAATAGGGGAACGACCACAAATGATCGACAGACAAGATTAAAAACCGCAAAGCTCTGCCACATTACATGACTTCCGCATTCCATTGGGTCGAAGTTAGATGTTGGCAGACTTTATAGCTTGTTCATGCCACACCATACCATCACATTCGATTTTCTGAACAGGGCGGGAACCTGGGGGAGAGGAACTGGACCAATGATTCTTAAGCATGTAAATCACCATATTTTGAGATGGTCCCTGCGATAGGCAACAGTAAACTTTAATAGTGGAGGCGAACGCGTGGGGCAGACGACGAGACGGGTTCACTGGTCTAGTCTAAAGACGACGTGGTACCGACGCCTACCGCGAGAGAAAAAACGTAACAGGGCGGATTTTTGAGAACTTATTCCAATTGCTACTTTAATTCGTGTGTCGGATTTTGGAAAGTGAAAGCCGCGCCATATAGTTGCCTTGGGTGGAGCGCCCGCGAAGACCTCGATCATCCTTTTATCAGCTGTCCGCCCAATTCCAGTGTGTGGTGCAGGCGTGTCTTTTCGTGGAGTCAAATCAAAGTAAATTCTTTTTTGTCCGACGGAGGATATGGGCCTAATACTGACCTTGGTCTAGGGTAGGCCTGTTGGCGGAATCGAATCGAACCCTTGGATTATTAGTGACGACAAGCCGACGCCTTAACTACGGAGAATAACTCAGTGAGAATAACTCAGTGAGGGGGATTTTGTTGACCCCATGACTCTTTTGAAGCGAGGTGACATTAATGTCAGAATGGAAGCAGACAAACAACTTTTGATGATCCTTGTAATTTTTAAGGTACTTTCAGACGAAGGTGAGTTTATTTTTCCAACTATCGGTCCAAAAAGGGACTCAACGCTCTTTGTCACTGTAGACAGTTTGTGTATTATTAGAGAGGTTTAGATTCGTGAGTTCGAGGAGAACATGACGTCACTTGTCCTAGAAGCGGAATAGCTGGACCGAACGCCGTGACCCCCGTCATTTCAAAACCATCCTGAACGATCCTGTGTCGCCTACCCGTGATGGAATAATCAATAGGCTATTCAATGCTTGACAGATGCCCTGCTGACCTTGTGTGTCAAAGATTCTTTCTTCCTGCTGCTGGTCAATGATCAACCCGATGATTTAATTCAGATTTAAAGAAAATTGATTAGGCTGCTTCTGCCGCACCACGCAATCAGTGCTCAACAGCACAATCGATATGATATGACTTTGAGGGAGGGATAGACTCCCAGAAGATGCGTCACATTAATTCCACCTCAACCAGATGGGCGTCACTTGATATAGAAAATAACACGACATTTGTCTAGAAATATGCGATCTTGCTGTCTTCCGGGCTCTCATGCAGGTGAAGGCTACTTAGTTATAATACCTTGGTACCGTACTAACTTCGTCGTGCTACGTACTATAGTAATTGTAAGGAACTCTAGAAATCTACAATCATGCTATTTTCCTCTCAGTTGTAGGTGCTTACCTGATTGGTACTAACTTGTCGTGCTACACTTGTAAGGAACTCTACAAAAGGAAATCTTACGACCCAACAGTTCACAGCTGTAACTCCTTACCATCCGAGGTGGACGTCATCCATTGCGGGAAAAATGATCGCTACTGCAGGGTAGGCCCAACTTCATACAGCGAACTCATTTTTGGTGGGTCTGAAGATTTTCCAAACAATTTTGACAGACACCTGCCATTTTTCCACCACACATCTTCCCGTATGCGACGCGATTATTCCGTCGCGGACAAATTGTGCAACTAACGTTTTAAGCTGCTTTTCCACGAGGCGTTTGCGGACGCTTTCGGTGGCGGGAGCGGGTGCGAGTGATCGACAGCTAAAGGGAATACGTTGGATCCATTTTTTCCACCCGCGCCCGCCTCCTCTTCCGCGCCCGTAAACGCCTCGTGGAAAAGCAGCTTAGTCGTCGCCAGCAGTTGCACGACTCAGTCGTCGAACTGCGACCGAGTCGTAGCTCTTGCATTTATTTTCAGGTCCAGCGGGTTGAACTTCATCGACAAAAGATAAGCATAGAGAGGGGCTGCAGTGAAACCTGCTTCTACGGGTGCAAATACCAAGGATTTGGATTGACGTACCTCAAGTGTACGTCGTGTTGTCGAGAAAGAGCCTGCAACAAAGACAACAAAGGGACATTATTTCGTTTGAGTAACGGACTGGCTGTAGTGATGGTGGCCGTGTATTTCATTGCATCTTATAAAGGTAGTGACTTGTAAGGGCAGAGTTGTCAGAAGATTGTGAGTTGAATGGGAACACAATGTAGGCTACATGTAGCCATTATCTAGCCATTAAAAAGGTGGACCAGAAGGGCATATTTTTCTTAAGATCAATTCCAAGGCAACTAAATTTAGAAAGATTTTTCAGCTGAATATATAAAAAATTAATGCAAAGTTTTGCGCCAAAAAATACATAATTCAACAGAGAATTCTACATGCCTGTACTTACCGCAAATCTGACGAAACACGAAGTACGAAATACGAAATTCAACTCATTTCCAGTACCTAATGTATTTCTGGAGATGCGTTGCTACTACAAATGTCCCTGCTGCCGGTGCGTCTTTTAGCATATCATGTAAGACCGAGAGAGTTATGGTGCATTTTAAATTCCCACTTCGTTTCCGGGCTTCGTTTCTACGAAGTCGATACGAAAGATTGATTTCAAACTTTAATAATAATATACAATCTAGGCCTAACTGTATCAGTCTAACGTCATACGCTAAGGGATCGTCTCCAAAATAGAAACGTTTGGAATTCGTTTGAAACGGCTTCTTCAAAACGAAATTTAAACGAAAAAATTCGTTTGAGAACTGACTGAAAAACGTTTGGCATAGCATACATTTTCGTTGCAATTTCGTTTGATATTTTTGTCATGAGAAACGTTTCTCCAGAGACAAACGTTTGGATGGTATGAAACGAAGTTGAAACATTTTCTTCCCCTCGCTCCAAACGTNATCGCAAGGGACCGCAACCCCGTCTCAAGCCAAAATCGCGACAGTGGATTCGCCGCTTTAGGCTGCATTTAGCTGACACGCGGAATGCGATATAGGGCCGCGGAATCACTGGCGGAAGCGATTTGTTGTATGAGAAATGCATTGAACTTTCCGCTTACCGCGATCCGCAATCCGCATACCGCGTGCAGCTAAATCCAGCTTTAGACACATCGACGTCCGCCAAATTTCAGTGTGTCACGTGTCTTTCCGCGGAGACAACAGCCTGACCGTGGTAGCATCGGCGGGCTAGGTGTCACTAGATCTTATAGTGACTGGCAATACGGAGTAAAGACTGGGAATATTGTCGCGCAAAAAGTGACTTTGCCCGTGAGGTGACATACAAGCCTGGTCTCAGCATGGAAGCGCGGGGCAGACAACTCTTGATGCTCGTTGTGATTTTTAAGATGCTTTCCAATGAAGGTGAGTTTTATTCCCGGGGATTTATTACTGTGCAAACTGATATCCCGTCAAAAGAGGACTCAAAAGATAACTTTGATGAGAGGTACCAGAAGATGCACGGACGGTCTCCGGCTTTGACCAGTCCCTTCACTGATCTTTGTCTATACAAAAGGTTTTATTCCTCTCAGTTGTAGGTGGTTACCTGACTGGTACAAATTTGTCGTGCTACACTTGTAAGGAAGTCTACAAGAAGGATCCTTACGACCCCACTGTTCACAGATGTAATTCCTTACGACCATCCGCCGAGGTGGACGTCACCCAGTGCGGGGAAAAAGATCGCTACTGCAGGGTAGGCGTAGGTCCAAAAGCTTTCGTTTAAAGCAACTCAAATGAGTTGGCCTCCACCAGCTCTCGATCGCGATCTTCATTTTTAGGACGTTTTGCTTCAACACTGCCTCTCATCAGCATTTCAAAGATGACCAGTTTTGCAGAGGTCTCGACGGCTGACCTTCGAATTCCCTCCGGATATGCCGTGAAAGCTCTCAGAGTCGCCTCATTTAATTCGGGACTGTCGATTCGACATCTCGAATTAGGCCTATAAGTTACCGTACTACAACCTTCTGAGCAGATTTCGCATTATTTTCAGGTCGAGAGTGTTGAACTTCATGGAGTGCCGATCAGCATTGAGAGGGGCTGCAGTGAAACCTGCTCCTACGGGTGTAAATACCAAGGATCTGGACTGACGTTCCTCAATTGTACGTCGTGTTGTCGAGAAAGAGCCTGCAATACATCCAACAATTAAAGGGGCATCATTTCGTTATTAGAGTAATGGACTGGCTGTGATGTTGGCCGTACATGTATTTACATCTTGTATTGACAGGGAATATTGGAATATTATTTCCTGGCCTGATTATATAAAATTGATGGTCTAACCGCTGTAACAAAATTGGACTATTATTCTGATTCTACATCATTGTCTTTCAACTGCGCATGCCAATGGGTCAGACAGTCCTCTGTTCAAGCTTGGAGGAATTATACTGTCAGTATAATTCCTCCAAGGTTCAACCTTAAACGGAGTTAAATCAGCAGAACTCTGATAGTGATATACTTTGAAACATTTATTAGTAAAATCTGCCAAATTCACAAATGATACAAGATAAAGACATAGGAAGAACTGAAAATAATTATCTATCACAGACATAAAATAAATTGACAACCACCAATTCAGGGGTCTAGCATGAATAAACCTTTTTTAAAACAGCATAAATGAGTCCCTTTTTACAGACAACTATACTTCCTCAAATACAACTTCAGAGCTGCCGCCAAATAGAAGCAAGGCCACCAGGAATACAGTGACAAATGGTATTTCTTCATGCAGATATTCATTAGTCATGTTTCTTAGCATAGGAGATGAATTGGTTGCCATAAATTGAGGCCTATTGCATGCCAGAGATACACAGCAGAATCTGAATGTTGCTGCCTTTTCAGGGTAGATCACATACTTTAGTAATAAGGGTAGGATAGGATAGAGACATTGGGACTGCATGTAACAAGTGTTCATGCTTAACATTACAAGATCCAGACGTGTTTTCCAAGATTGGCTTCTGCAGAGTAGGAAGTGCGATGGATTTGACAATCTGTGAGCTTTTGTGCTAATGATTTGTACTACTTCCTCTATTTTTCACATTTGACATTATCAACAATGGGTTCATCATCAACTGAGCTCAATTTTCAAAAATGCTTTCAAACTTGGATCCTCAATTTTTTCTATCTCTTTCAGCACATTTTGCTTGGCTGTACCATCCTTATAATAATGAACTAATTCATCAGCATAATCAATCCACACACAGTTAGGACAGCCACTCATGCAACAATTTGTAGGTGGTAGTGGAGGAGGTCCTTTTTTAGTTTCTTCTATACTGCTAACATTTTGAACTCTTGTGTCCACAGTGTCTGTATTGCAAACACCATCATCACAACTGTAGGTGTGGCCACTGTCAGTTGTCTTCAGCGCTGCTGTTCTTTTACTGTCATTGTCAGCTGTTCTGCTTGCATCCAACTTGCTTTCTGGGATTTTACTGTTGTTGTAGTGTCGGGCTCCTGACAACCAACTCCAAGAACAAAATCGTGCAGCACTTTTTATCTGAAAAAAATGTTCGAATTCACGATTGATTGCCGACTTCAACAGCAAGTTGCAAATTCTAAACTTTAGCCACATTTGCCCTCCAGGCCTAGCCTACATACATGTATCAAACAGTAGTAGGCCCCTATAGGCCTAGGCGCTTTGAAGGGAGGAGCTCGCGCAGGTTCATCCATGTCCACACTGAATTCTTCATGATCATGACAGAAGTTGGCAGGAAACGCTCATCCGACAATCGAATGTAGGCCGAGGCGGCCTACTCTCCATTCCAAATCCCCTTGGCGCGAGGTTTATCAACGATAGCTCCGCAACGGCTGGGCCGATTTTGATGAAACATACGTCAGTTACTAATTCATCAGCATAATCAATCCACACACAGTTAGGACAGCCACTCATGCAACAATTTGTAGGTGGTAGTGGAGGAGGTCCTTTTTTAGTTACTTCTATACTGCTAACATTTTGAACTCTTGTGTCCACAGTGTCTGTATTGCAAACACCATCATCACAACTGTAGGTGTGGCCACTGTCAGTTGTCTTCAGCGCTGCTGTTCTTTTACTGTCATTGTCAGCTGTTCTGCTTGCATCCAACTTGCTTTCTGGGATTTTGCTGTTGTTGTAGTGTCGGGCTCCTGACAACCAACTCCAAGAACAAAATCGTGCAGCACTTTTTATCTGAAAAAAATGTTCGAATTCACGATTGATTGCCGACTTCAACAGCAAGTTGCAAATTCTAAACTTTAGCCACATTTGCCCTCCAGGCCTACATACATGTATCAAACAGTAGTATACATGGTATAGGCCTTTGAGGGGAGGAGCTCGCGCAGGTTCATCCATGTCCACACTGAATTCTTCATGATCATGAAGTTGGCAGGAAACGCTCATCCGACAATCGAATGTAGGCCTACAGCAAAAGGTTTTAGGGCGGCCTAGGGCAGGCTACCTGTAGGCTATCCATTCTCGGACAGCACGAAACAGCCGATGAATTCACTTACTTTGGCGACTCGCCGGGTTAGAGTCGGTGATGTCAGTACCCTGGACATTTAACAGTATATCTTTAAATCATTATCAACACATATTTCACGTCATTCGTAACTTAACTGCGGTCATTTACACGTCATTGACAATGAAGTCATTAATCTTGCAAGCATGTTGATGACGAAATAAACATTACGCCACCAATTCCGCCTCTGCCGTTAATGCCAACATACTAGACTGGTTCCCGTCTTTGCCGCTCCAATCCCGCAATCCCGCGGGGGGGCGCAGTCAGTGGCGATATTCTGCACCAAACACCTGTGTCTCACAAATACTGTACGTCTGGCAGTGTCATAGCACTCTGAGCTGCGGAAATAGGCCTATACATCACGGTTCCATCGTGATTCTGGGATCCTCGGATCCGGAGTGATCCGTGATCTTTTAAAACTGTTGTCGGTGGAGACATAAATTGAGCACAACCCCTGGGCAAATTTGTTCACTTTTAAAAATGGTCCACCTTAGACTGGTTCCCGTCTTTGCCGCTGCACTCCCGCTGGCGCTCACGTTCCGCTATACAAATAGCGGAACGTGAGTGCAGCCAAAGACGGGAACCAGTCTAGGTCCACCTCATCGAAAAAGTATGGCCCCTGGCCCTGGGCGTTTTATACTTTCTCCCAGAATGTGCGTGTTGAAGTATAGCGTATATCGCGTAATCCGCTTTGCTCCAATGCAGGCGCACCATCAAGGGATCTTCTTCGCTCGTAGTTCGTGCGGCTAAACACTGACTTGTAAGTTGAGAAACTCATGAAGGTTCCCAGCAAGCAGACGGTTCATCAAAAGGCATTTTTGCATTATCCCCCACCACATGTATTTATGTATTAGTAAATGTACAGGGAAACAGAAGTAGTTCCACGTTTGGTGGGGCAGCATAGGTGATCGCAGTGTGTTTGCTGGAAACCATTCGATCGTGGAGGGTCATATAAGCCGATTACCATTGTGCTAATATGACCAGAGGTAAGAACAGAGGCGCGCAATCTTCCAAAACCACAAAGGATACCGCGTCGGGCATTGCCATGAGTCAATCAACACCACAGAGTGAAGACTCTGGTGGTAAGCGTAAAGGAGCTCCTTCTGACTCTGGCGCGTCTCCGCCTCTTAAGAGACAATCTTCGCTGCCAGATTTATTTGAGAAATCCGCGGTGTCAGTGAGTGAGGTGTCCTCTGCAATCGAGGATACAATTGGGCATTTTTGCATTATCCCCCACCACATGTATTTATGTATTAGTAAATGTACAGGGAAACAGAAGTAGTTCCACGTTTGGTGGGGCAGCATCTGCGCATGTCACAGGAAAATGGGTTTTTTTATTGGACGAGTCGATGACGATGGGTGGGGGAGTAAGGGAGTCAGAGGTTTGACGGTCGGAGGATCGCATGGTAGATTGATGGAGTATGACTAACTAATTCTACGCTGCAGTGTTTGTAAACATACGAGCTTGTCAACAATAACAGTAAACAAGGAATCCGGGGTATATTATCTTTAACTCATGAAGGTTCCCAGCAAGCAGACGGTTCATCAAAACAAGAGACTCGACAGCTGAGGGTCAGATCACGATCCATTGGATGGTGACGAACTGAAAGAGCTCCACGCCACCATTTTTTATCCGGGAGACCAGCTTTTGATCCTTGGGTCCAACCACCCTCCGATTGAGACTTGATCTTGATATTTTCAGCGTCTGTTCGTATTTTAATGGTCCTTGGCTTTTTCTTGAGTTGTGCTACCATAAGCCATCTAGTCTCGGCTTTAAAGAAATTGCAGAGACGAAACTGGTAAGCGACTGTCTTTATGGCGAAATAGGACGTGTTCCTTGGCATGATTGTCTTCAGTAGAGTACCATTGAAGACCATGATGTGCTATGACGTTTATTTTGATGTTCTTGGCTTTATACGTCTTCTTACTTGATGTCTCTCTCTGGAATGGCATCGGCCACCCAAGTGAGCGGCATCGTGAGGGGGAAGGCCGAAGACAAAATTGTGCTTCAAACCATGACGGGTATGATGATATTCGACACTGTATACTTTACATTCATTTCTCTAAGACCAGTGGCAGAGATATATGCGGTCCTCGTCAACCACACCTTGTCATAGAACGTTAATCATTCCAACGGCAGGTCAATGGAGAGTGTGAGCCAATCAACCTGAATGGACGAAAGGTAGGCCCTTGTCCTCATTCATATTCAAGCGGGCGGGGAGGCGCAAATGGATGTAATGCACTGGTCTTAGAGAAATGAATGTAAAGTATATACTCGAGGCACATTTTATGCACCTTTACAGTCACGACATTGGTCTGTGGGACAAACTTCAACCGACCGATCGGTCCAGTGTCAAAAATTAGTGGAGGCCGAATCGTGACGATTGTCTCAACTTCTGCTGAGCGATCTCGGACAGGAAAAAAAATCAAATAAAATGAACTTTTTTTTCACTACATATTTTCTCAAATGAATTCCGTCGTCGTGGTATCAAAAATAGATAAGAGAGGACTTATATCTATTTTTGGTAGTATACTCTAGCAGTCCTGTTCAAATGATACATCATGTGACACAAACCTGAAGTCCATACGGCTTTTCCCAGGACATCTTCGTATTCCGCCTCCTGGAATTGCTTTTTTTTGTGAAGGGGATAGTCCCACTCGGACGTGGCGCAATCTTCCTCTTCGTACTAACATTTGAGAATTTAAAACCCAACGAAGACTACACTCCTTTCGCAGTGTCTTCTCACTCGTACCTATCGTTCATAGACACTGCTTACAATGGCCCGATCCCCGCCGGTTTACCACTAGAGGGCGTTTGCGTAACTAACGAAATACATGAAACATTTTCTGATTGGTTCACTGTCAGCGTCCTTGACAACCACGGCAGACTGGTCACTCGTCGGAAAGCATTTTATATGGGACAGTTGCATTATGACGTAGCACGACTAGTCTACAACAACAGCAATGGCTGCCCCCCGCCGTGTCCAGTATGCAGTG
>NMRB01000018.1:406910-436416 GCA_002633025.1 Notospermus geniculatus | reverse complement strand
CCAACCAAAAAATGTGATTTTCATTTTGCGCAAAAAAGGTCTTCTGCCCCCCCCCCCCCAGGACCACAAGCTAAATACGGCCCTGACACTAAGAAACAAGCAGATAAGCAACAGCATATTAGCAGGAAAGCAGCATCTCAACAGATTAGCAAACATGAATATACTATAAATAAACAATCCATTTAGGAAGAAAGTAAAACTATTCTTTCACTTTTGTTCGTCGCTAAAGTTTTGACTTGCAGTACACTCCCCACAACTTCGGTCAGCTCGCTCACAACCTTGATCTAAAACATTATTTCAGTCTACATGATTCAATGATAGATCCCATTATTTCCAAAATGGATTGTACTCCTAATGCTAAATTCTAAAGAAAAACGTCTGCCAGTTGCCTCCTTAACCAAAGCCTATGTGTGCTAAGAATTCTGTCTTACCTAGAGGTATGTCTTGAATTGGGAAGAATTCTGTGAGTCACAGAAACGGTTGGAAAAGACATATGAAAAAAGGCAGAAAACAGACTGGTATAGCAACAACACTAGCAATGTGTTGCTATGTCTATGAAAATAACCAGGTCATAAATCAGATGTGATCGTTGCTATTTTGGATGGCAACTTTTTTGAACCAGGAGTGTAAGGAAAATCAGATTCCCTATAAAGACTTAGGCATCCACTTCACCCTGACAGATGCTAGAAGAATCGCTGCAGATAGAAACACATAAGAAATCATTTGAGAACTTCTTTTAGAACCAACTCAAGATCAGAAAAAAAATCCCACTTTGTAAGGACATATTCTCATTAAAAAATTTACCCCATCTAACTCCAATTCACTCAGACGAACACCTTGAAAGAAACAGAACACCAAAATTACATGCTGTACTTTACAAGGACGCTGATGCCACAACAGAAACTTGATTTCAAGTGTCACAGTGTTACTGTCATAATACGAAGGCGAAGTTTCAAAGAATGAAATTGATATATTGTGGCTCTTACAAATTTCGTCAACCCGGCTACATGGAAAAACAGAACAAAACCTTTACAAGAAGAAATTCGCTGCCAAGATCATTTCACCAAACTCAATCTATCTTGCAATCATTTGAAATTGCATTGTCAAATGCTGCTTAGTATAGATATAAAAACTAAGTATTTTGACAATAATCTATCAATAGGCCCCGATTATAATGATTGATAAGTTTCTTGTTTTTATGACGGAGAGAGGATCAGATCTTAGGTCTATTTTAACAACTTGGGATGGTCTACACATCACATCTTCTATAGACATGACACACAACATTCAGACCAACCTCTGTTCATGATTTACACCAAACCTCAGCAGTACTTACCATCATCCATTACGTCATCTTCTTCCACATCATCCAATGAGTCATTATCACTGTGTACATCAAGTTCTGGGCTACGAGACGAAGCCTCCGGGGTCACAGCTGATGCCTCATGCATTTCACATTCTTCACTCTCACTGGTACTGCCACTCACAGTGGTTTCTTCTGTGACTTGTCGGCAGTTGCCATACCGTTCCTGGCTCTGGGTAGGAATTTGATGGAAGAATAGATAGTATGTCAAAGATGATTTAATAGAAACAGATGTTATCAACCTTTACCAATCCTAAGTTATCTTTAATTGGGTAACTCTTGACTCCCGTCAGAATGATACGCAGCATAGTAAACACCAGCAATGGTCTAAGATTGATGGGAATTTTTATACAACTCTGTATTTGCAGACAACACCCTGGGAAAAGTACTTACCAGTTTACCAGTTTCATTTATTATTTCAACCTTTGGTGGGATACTTTCTCGTGGAATGGCTTCAGGTTCCAACTGCAATGGGTCCTCTAGATCATCTGGGGAGGCCCTGGTTTTTCCTCCAGGAAACCTATGTATGAAAAGAGAAAGCAGAGACTGAAAATACTTGACTGATTATCACACACAGTCAAGTTCATGACTGGAGAGTTTCAAATGCATACTACAACTTCTTAATTTTGGTATCATCTTGAGGTGGAATTCTGCAACAAGCATGTATGAAGGGAGAACTAACCTTATCTTTGGCAATGTTATTTTCTTTGGTGGCACAGCCGCAGCTGCCTCTGTCTGTTTGACTGGTTCTGGTGCTGTTGCAAACATGACAATCTCAGGTGTCCCTCGTCCTTGGTCAGTCCCATCCTCTTTAGGAGTCGAGTCTGTCGCCTCCTTTGGCTGCTCTACTTCCTCTGGCACAGCAGCATCACGCAGTGACCTGCTACCGACAGATGCTTGCCTGAAATAGAGCGGAAATAATCAAGTGAGAACCGTAAGACTGATTCCACTGACTATGTGTTCTGATCCTCAAGAATGTTTTCTTCATGGAGGTAAACGAATTGTCACAGCAAAGATTCTGCCAATATGTTGTAAGTTTGCAAAATTCCATACAAATGTCAAGAGTAGAATGTTGGGGAGGGGCTATCTCAAATCTCGCTCAATGTAATAGTATTTACATACCTCTTCATGACCTTCCTAGTCTTATCTAATACTGGACTCTCTTGTGGTGAGTTGGCAAGACTGGGGCGCGATGGCGGTGGTAAACCTGAGGACGACAGAGATCATGAAGGTCCATTGGTAAGGCAGAGACACTTACCGGGTATACCCTATACGACTTACCATGGGATCAGAGATTCTATTTGTATGCTAGTTGGTACTGGTAACACATCAATGCACTGATAACTCATTTGAACACAAATATTTTCTTGCTTGATACATCCATCGAACTGCTGTTTTTGCAACTATTGATGCACATTCAATGTCACTGTACGACCTACCTTCGGCAGGCATCTGTAAGGGGTTAGGAAGAGGAGCTGGGTTACTTGGACCATTCAAAGCTTCTATCAGAGCCACAGCCTCATATCCAGCAGGAACACCTTCCTGGCTCACTGGGGTCTCATCCTCATTTGGTGGCTGCAATAAGACAATACTCTTAGACCTGACTTCATCAATAGAAGCTCTTCAGCTTCCATGGGGATCCATGCGTTACCCTGCAGGCCCATCTGGCATTCACAGGCTTAAATGTTGGAGTAGAAGTGATCATGAAGTTGGATGAGACGTGAAATTTACCTGTTGTGGTGAATTTGGAAGCTTCCTCCTCAGAGCACGGATCTGTAATAAGGCTCTGAATGGTGCTCTGCAGATTGGGCAATTATTGGCCTGATATCGCAGATTGTTGGCACAGCCATTACACAAACATAGATGGCGACATGGTAATATCAATGTGTCCCTCGTCTCTGACATGCAAATCACACATTCAGAACCGTTGTCTTCAAAGTCATCATCATTATTCACCTACAAAAACAAAGTTAAAAGAGATCATAGCGATAATAATGAAATAAAACATAGAAACTTCACAGCCAGTGGCACGAAATGGTGCCAAATACATGTAGGGGGATGAAACACTGGGAAGTTAATGGGAAACAACAGCATCTGCATTCCAGAGTGAGGCAACGTACCTTCCTTTCAGCGTTTTTGTTCTCAATCCCATAAATCTCTTGTAAAAGGTAACACAGTCCATCGACCACCTGTTTTTGTTTCAACGGCTTCAATATGTAACCGCTCTCTGAGGTTTTCTCCACACAGCCAAAGGTAATGTGGGCATGACCAATGTGATCATCTTCCTCTACACTACACTGAATAACCACTGGAATTGTGTCCTTTTCTGAACTATACTGCCACTCCTCCTCAGCGAAATCACTTGGGTCAATTATGTGTGTCGTCTGGCTGAATGTTTGATTAGCACCACGTTTGTAATGAAAAGTTTCAGAATTCATCGTAGCATCCCTTGGACGATAACTGAAACATGAAACATGACACAGTTAGCAACTTTGGTGCATTCTTTCGATATGATGCAAGAAGTCAATTTAAAAAATAACATATCGAAAATTTCTTGGCACTCATTACAATGCAAGTAACAAGCTGCCACCAGGCCTGTTGACAGTTGCAAGACAAATCTGGTTAAGACCAGAGAGAGAGTTTGGATGATTAAGAACAACAACAGTGAAAAACATCTTCTCTATGGCCCAATCACCTCTTTTTCAATCTAGCTATGAAGGGTCCTTCACATCCCAACAAGACATCCCCACGAAAATACAAGATACTCACATCATTTGCCCATTGGAAAATTCCTCAGTTGCAAAATAATATATTGTAATAGCACATCTAACATCTGAGTCAAAGGTGAATTCAATATTATACTTGGTACTTGATCCATTCTCCGCTTCATCTAATGATTTGCGATCAGCATTGTTCTCATTTTCTTGTACTCTGAAAGTAAAAGAATAACAACATTTTATTTTGACTACTGATGGGGTTCGGAGCATCAGTGGATTCCATGGAGTGAATCAGCAAAAAAGATTTTGGTGTCCTGGATGACCATACATTTCGCTTACTTGATAAATCTCAGAGAATCTTTCCTGATGTTGACGAGACTTCTCAATGTCTTGGTTGGCTCATTACACTGGGGTGCTGGGTAAGGAAACTGAAAAGGTAGGGAAAATTCTTTCAAAATTGTGATTTTGCAAACACAATGTCTATTTTGTAAGTTGCAAGTTAACAGGTGGTAAAATAAATATGCATGTAAAGTACTTCAACAGCCAACAACACAACTATATCAAAATATCTTTTGGCCAGACAAATGCAAGTTCAACACATGATGAACACCAACAGCAAAATAAAAACCACGCACAGGAATGGGTCGACTCCCCAGAAAGTTCAGATCTTGGTTCTCCCCAAAGAGATATGCCTCTGGCTGGATTGTGTCAAACCTTTCACCTCCCATGATGAAATGACTTCCGAAGTAGGAACCTGAAACAACAAGCAACTCAGAATGACAGTGCCACACGCATGGATGGTGTCTCTTGATGATGAATGAGACCATCAAAAACCTTTCCTTTGTTCCCAAAATTAATCAAGTGACTGAAAATGAACTGTGCAACATCATGGAAGTATTATCTGTATAATACTTCCAGGGCTACATGTAGCTCCCTACTAGGGCCTAGGCCTACTACTAGCCTACAAGGCCTACATGTATTATATAGGCCCTAGATATGGTTGGAAATTCTAGCATTTCCCTGCAGAAGCTCATTGTAACCATGGTCACAAGGTAACATAATGGTTACACTGTATAATAGTACTATACAAAGACTAGAGCCTGAGTGGAACACTGCTTAGTTGGATACTTGTTGGCCTACGATGATAGTTAGGCCTACAGTATGGTACGTTACTCAGGGCTACAAGGGTTACACTACAGTATGTTTTATGGACACTTTGGTCACAGTGGTTACGGTGGTTACATTGGTTACGATGGTTACAGACCGTTCTGACAGCACGAACTTATTCGACTGTGTTGGACACAATAGTTGCAGTAGGTTACTTAGGGCTACAAGGGTTACATGTATTATGGACACTCTGGTCACAGTGGTTACGATGGTTACAGACCGTTCTGACAGCACAAACTTATTTGACTGTGTTGGATACAATAGTTACAGCAGGTCACTTAGGGCTACAAGGGTTACATGTATTATGGACACTCTGGTCACAGTGGTTACGGTGGTTACATTGGTTACGATGGTTACAAGCTGTTGTGACACCACAAACTAATTCGACTGTGTTGGATACAATAGTTGCAGTAGGTTACTTAGGGCTACAAGGGTTACGTGTATTATGGACACTCTGGTCACAGTGGTTACGGTGGTTACATTGGTTACGATGGTTACAAGCAGTTGTCACACCACAAACTAATTCGACTGTGTTGGATACAATAGTTGCAGCAGGTTACTTAGGGCTACAAAGGTTACATGTTTTATGGACACTCTGGTCACAGTGGTTATGGTGGTTACATTGGTTACGATGGTTACAAGCTGTTGTCACACCACAAACTAATTCGACTGTGTTGGACACAATAGTTGCAGCAGGTTACTTAGGGTAACAGTGGTTACATTAGTTACGATGGTTACAAACCGTTCCGACAGCACAAAGTAACCTGCTGCAACTATTGTATCCGACACAGTCGAGTCCGTTTGTGCTGTGAGAACAGTTTGTAACCACCGTAACCAATGTAACCATCGCGACCAGAGTGCCCATAAAACCCTTGTAGCCATGAGTAACCTACAGTAAATACATGTATTGTGTCCGACATGGTCGAGTTAGTTTCAGCTGTCAGAACGGTCCGTTACCACCGTAACCAATGTAACCAGTGTAACCATCGCGACCAGAGTGCCCATAAAACCCTTGTAGCCATGAGTGACCTACAGTAACTATTGTGTCCAACACATATGGTCGAGTTAGTTTCTGCTGTCAGATCAGTTTGTAACCATCGTAACCAATGTAACCAGTGTAACCATCGCGACCAGAGTGCCCATAAACCCTTGTAGCCCTAAGTGACCTGGTGTCCGACACAGTCGAATTAGTTTGTGCTGTCAGAACGTTCTGTAACCATCGTAACCAATGTAACCACCGTAACCACTGTGACCAGAGTGTCCATAATACATGTAACCCTTGTAGCCCTAAGTGACCTGCTGTAACTATTGTGTCTGACACAGTCGAATTAGTTTGTACTGTCAGAACGGTCTGTAACCATCGTAACCAATGTAACCACCGTAACCACTTTGACCAGAGCGTCCATAAAACATGTAACCCTTGTAGCCCTAAGTGACCTGCTGCAACTTCCAACACAGTCGAATTAGGCGATCATTTTTTTATACCTTGGTCCTCGGGCTTTTTGGACAGACCTGACAGAGAGGAGGGCGGGAAAAAAATAAAAATAAAATTTTATTTTTTAATATTTTTCAAGTCCTCGCACTGTTTATGACTTTACTTTTGGAGAGGAGGATAGCAAAAAATTAAATATTTTTATTGAAAATAAATTTTTATTTTGGAAAAAAATAAAAATGGTCAACCTTGCCATTATGAATTACAGATTAAACAGACAGAATTATCCTGATACATGTATCATCCAAACTGATATTAAAGCTTTAAAAAGACATCACTGAAGAACATTTAGGGCCGATTTCACAAAGTATGTTTAAAGAATTTGAAAACATAGGCATCACGAAATTTATTTCAGAAATTGGGGTCATATGAGAGCGGCGGTAGGAAAAAAAATAAAAACCCGTGGGTCAATTTCAAGGCGGCGGGCGGAAAAAATATAAAAATAAAATTTTACTTTTATTCTATTTGGTGTATTTTGCAGAGCGGAGGGCCCGAGGACAGGCTGAAAATAAATATTTATTTTTATTTTTTTTCTTGACGTTTTCTGAGCGGCTGGCCTGAGGACCAAGGTATAAAAAAATGATTGCCTTAGTTTGTGCTGTCAGAACGGTCTGTAACCATCGTAACCATTGTAACCACCGTAACCACTGTGACCTATAGTGTCCTACATTATGAGTACCGGTAGCGTAACTATTGTCACTTGTGTCAATTCTTACAAACAACAGGAATCCTACATTATGCCTTTGCTCAATGATTGTAAAGAAATGATGTAGACTCAGGCTCTTTGTATAGTTCCGCGGTAGGCCTAGTATAGTATTATACAGTGTAACCATATGTTACCTTGTGACCATGGTTACAATGAGCTTCTGCAGGGAAATGCTAGAATTTCCAACCATATATGATAGGCCCCTATGCTCGTTCCGAGGTTACGGTCTTATGCCTTGTGGTCATGACGGTACCACCACCACCACTTCCACTCCGGGCTTCCACTGCAGTACAGTAGGCCTAGTACCGTCCATGGGCCTAATTACGCTAATATCAGAAGAAGTAGTCTTAATAGGCCTAGGCCTATATAGAGGTCTGGCCTAGGTGGTATAAAGCCCAGGGCTAGCCTCGGGGTTTAGGGGCCTAGGCCTATACAAAAGGCCGACCTGACATTGTGATGCAGTGTATTAGGCCTAAGCCTAGTCATGCTAGTGTACACACACAGACGACAGACAGACAGAGTCACAGACAGTGTGGTCATGGTATGGTGGTGGTGGAGGATGAGAAGCTTAGCCAGCTGTCTCAAGTACAAGTGTCTGTCCTAATTTCAGCATTACCTACCCGACTTAGGCGGATATTTGTAGGCATTATGAACGGATATATCAACCTCTTGAACCCCAGCATTGCGTCTGCTCATAAAACCTCCCATGATGGAAGATAATGGAGAAAATTAAAGCGGAATAAAGGCAAAACTGGGCATGATCTGCCTCCTGTCAAGCAATGAGCAGATGCGAACTACGTCATCAAATATTGTGTAAGATCAAGTTATTCATTCACTCCACCATTGTCTGTGAAATGCTTTCGAATTGAAAGCAAATCGTAGCTGAAATTACTAGCATATGTAGCTCACATTCATATGAATAATGAAATAAAGGTATTCCGAGGAGAAAACAAGTTAAACGAAATTGGTAATCTTCCTATCAACCTAAAAGGTGAACAAATTACATGGGGGGACCCAGTGGAAAGAACAGCCAATGTTTTCCACTTTTGATTTGCATAGCAATCACGCCTTCTTTCGATCACCCGAGCCAATCAGAGTCCGTCGAGACAGAGCTATCTGTCAGTCATCTCAATGTTGTGCTGAAAGCTCGACATCAACATCGACACGTTTTGATCAGGGACTTTAACGAAATGGACCAAAATTTGGAAATTCTTAGGCAGCAATTGTTAATTAGTAAGTTAATGGATGCAGCATGTTGCCATGAAGACCAAGCTAGGAAGTTGTTACAGGCCTCTCAATGGCATTTTCAGGTAAGAAACTCCGAAAAATCGCCACGGTCATGCTTCCAACATGGCGTTGTGTTTATTTTTCGTGTCCGTCTCCTCATTTCCTGTCTATTTTGTCTGGTGTTCATCGGTGCAATACGCTGGTATTTAGCGCTGAATGTTACACATTTTCATTTCAGACTGCCTTAAGTATGTTTTTCCAAGAAGCAGCCATTCCAACGTGTAGGAATTGCAATGGAAATCACCCAAATTGTCATTTCAAGGTATGTTGAAAACCTGGGTTGTTTTCCACCATTTTGTCTGACGTCATCCAGACACGGGCAACATCCGTGTTTTCCTTTGTTTTTCTTTCTTTTGGTGCCCAATTTCAGACACTCCCTTTTTATTGTGTCCTGTTTTTGCATTGCTCATGTATCATGTGTTTCTCATCCATCTTAAAAACCCATTTTCATGCCAGTAATAGTCTGAAAACCTGGAAAGAAATGGACTTATTTTGGTAAACAAACTTCACCACCAGCCCTGGGCAAATATTTTATACAGGGTGCATCAAAGAAATGTGACATTGTCTGGATTTGATTTTGAGACTGACACTGTGGCAGTTTGCTGCTTTACTGAATGATCTACCCCACTCAGACTGTCGGAGTGGCACGTTGGAACAGCACCTCTCTCTTGGGACTGAGGCCCTGTCACCCTAGTCAGTTAGTATTCTTGATGAAGAGATTGTTGACACCAAGAAGATCCCTAGATAGTGGAGTGACTGTATCTCATCAGGTGGTCTGTTTTCCTCCTGCTAATGTAAATTGAGACTTTTTAGCATTGGATAAAGGAAGACGTCACAATCAAGATGAAAATAAGTGCCGGCACATCATGAAATTTTGGCCTATTGCGAAATGACCTAAAAATTATTGAATATAGAGTATAAATCTGACCCACAAGGAGAGAGGGTTGCCATTCAGTGTTTTAAAAATATGATGACTATTACTAGTATTAGTAAACAATGCCGTGCTCTGACAGTCAAGCTATTTGCATGTTTGGTTCCGCCTGTATGAAGAAAGTTCAGTGACCAGTGAAGTGTGCAGTATAAATGTTGTGTCACACCTCACTGGGCCAGATAATGAATGAATGGTATGAATTCATAGCTCAGATTCGGAAGACTGGGCACATTGGCCTCTTGTTCCCATTTAATTGCCTGTTTGGGCTGATGTCAGTTTGTTGTGGTATGACGTCATTCTCAACACTGGATTGAAATTGTCTTGAGCTGGGAACCCTGCCCATTGACACAATTTTGCAGCCTTGCAGGATATCATGACATCAGACATTTCCATTTTCATTCAGTGTAGGCCTATGACTTCTTCATTCACTTCACTTGGTATCTTGTACTGTGCTGTTTAGGGGCCTCCATATGCCATATGGCATTGTCATTCGGTAAGCCTGTATTAATATTGATAATATTATTATTGATGACAGTAAGAAAAGATATTTTTGATAAGTAGTCCTGCCAGTGATTCAGATAGAGTCATGGGACCCATATGTATGCATCTAGTAGGTCATGCCCTTTTCACTGGAAAATTAAGTTAATACCAGTAAACACGTTGTTTTTGTTAAATGTTGGTAAATATGATGGAACATGGTTGATTGTAGCGTGCATCAAGAGATAGGCTAGCGCTGATGCTTCATTCAGTTGGCAGGTTCGCCACAATGGAACATTTGCGCAGCCTTTGTGGCACTCGGCCAGTGGCATCCAGGGAAAAACAATCAATATGTTGGTATTGTACAGAGTGTTGGCAAGAAACCAAAATACCATTGCGTTGTGAAAAGTCATAGGAAGTTCCAGGAAGCAAACCAGAGTCTACTTGCACGATACGCAATCAGTCATGATAGATTCATGCTCCATACTGTACACATAGAATTGACTGGGATGGGATGGACTTCATTGACATTTGAATTGAATGAACTTAGGAAAATGGGTTGGTCTCGTGATGCATGCTGTGCAGACAAAAAGCAGGAAATCAAGACTAGACCATTTCATGTTTTGCTGCAACATGTAGTAGCCGAGTGGTATCAAAAATTCAGCTGATACTGCTGGGAAGTTGCATTTTTTCAGTAGCATACGTACGTACAGGCACAGTCTATCTGTATGCCATTGGTTGGTTGTCTCGTACTCTCATGATTTCTTGATGTTTTGTTGAAGTCATCTGCTGCCTGTTATATAGGCCTGTGATTTTGAGGTATCCAATCAATAAAATACCGGTATGAATGTTTACCAACTGCAAAGTGTTCCCGGGCACCAATAAGTTGAATCAAAAGAAGAACGTTTACCTTGCTACTCACCTTGCTGTACAGAAAACATATTGGAAAACAAGTGTCAATCGAATGTCATAGATTTTATTGAGGTTTTCGATTGATTTTCTAGGTAAAACTGGCAAAACAATGCATAACAAACGCATTGTACGGTCATAGGTTTTGTCTTCAGAAAAAGGAGAGATGGAAACAAGGTGGGGGTGGGGTGGGGGCTTTTTGTTCAACTTGGACCAGGTAAATCTTAGCGCCATCTTTGCGAGGAACTAGATGTTATCATTAGGCCTTTTTACAAATAATGTGGAAACGTTGATACACACCATCTAGGCTAGTGGCACGCATTCGAAGAACCGACCTCGAACCGGATCGAGGCTGTTTACCGAACCCACACCGTGTAAAAGTGATCAATCCATCCTGAACCAAACCCGCCCGAGGAGGGTGGAGGTAGGTTTCCTCGAACCCGCACCATGTAAAAAGGCCTATTGTTATCACTGCGACTACGTCATCACATTCTTCATAATAAATTCCTTGAGTATGGTCCATTTATTCACCAATTCAGGTGTCTTTCATTGAAAGATGTTTGCCATGAAATGAACTACCGGTACCTCATCAATAAGAAAGCTAACATCAATACAGATAGTAACCTGTTACTATTTCGAAAGTAAATAGAACAGAATATTAATGTGATAAATACAAAAAATGTGGATCATGCAGTAACCCAAATACTTTGTTTCGTGAGAAGCGGAATTAACCCTTCAACTGGACACTTTTTTGGTCATGTGAAAATGTCAGTCAGAAGTGTGAAGGAAGTGAGAATAATGGACCAATCTCCGAGTCAGATAGTGCAGTGTCACTATTGTGTGATGGCACTCACCTCCTCAATGTAAAAACAAGATATTCAACTATGGTATTGGTATACTTTGTATTTTTGCCTCCCCTGTCTAAATGATTCAGTATTAAATATGCAAAACACAGCAGTCACCTTTTGACCCCTTACTTTTGGATAGGGATTTGTTGGTGATTTCCCACAACTGACAATTTGTTGATTTTACCTTTCCATTGTTGGAATGATAGAACTGTCAATGAACTTCGTTGTGAGATAAATTCACTCTCAAGTTATAGGCTACATTGATATCATCAATGTAGTAAAGTTCACTGGTGTCCTATTTGCCATAAAGATCATATAGGTTACTGTCATCATTCACTTTGTAGCTGACATAATCTGCTGTGGAATTCGACCCATTACCATCTTCAAGCTTGCTATTTAGGAAGGTCAATAATCCATGCTTGCTGGAGCTGCTGAATCATTCAACCAAGAATCAATAAATCAGTCTATTGACGTATTCTGTCTTGTGTGTACGAGTGATGTAATCACAAACTGTTTTTAATTCGCAATCAATAGTGTGCTACAATATGTCTGAAAATAAGTGCATACATCTTGCCTGTTTTGTGTAACCAGCTGGTAACTGTCAGCTGGAAAGTTAAAGTAATTATTGCTATGACAGTATCAAACTATTTGTCAGGGACTTGTTTCATAAAGTGATTTACCATCAATGAAACAGGGCCCAGGAGTCTCTCTAGGTTTCAGGTTACCTCCCCAGTCATGTCTTCGAGCCCTGTTCTAGATGTGCTGTTTAATACTGCTATGTCTCGTTTCAGATGTGTACTCCTCAGAACACTCCAGCCACACCGCCGAACTTCCCGGATGCCTTGATGGCTTTCTCAAAAATGTCAACGACAGAAAAGCATAGCACATCACCCGTTAGCAATCCTTATCATCAGGCGATGTCTCCACCTGCACAGATGTCTCAATCACCTACATCACAGGGTATTCAAATAAAACCATAGACATTATCGGAACTGGCTCATCGGATTGGGAAAAAAACTGATTCATCGAAATTCGTCTGGAATGTGGGATGGTTTTGTCTTTCTCTCAAGCACCAGCACAAGTTTTAAAACTTCACAGACTTGTGTAATTGTACATTTTGTTGATGTACTATGTGTGTAGATTTAAAGAAATTGTCGAGAGATTGATGGTGTTGGTGGACATTTTGTGACCTCATGGGTTAATACAGGAAGAGACATAGCACAGTGTGTTAGCGTTCAAACGTATATTGCCTCTGGGAGTGAGATGACGTCAAGTCGGGATATGACTATATTAACAAGATGATTTTTTGTACATAGTGTACTGTATCTTACTATGTTGACACCTTTGCATTGGTTTCCTGACCTCCTGATATAGCCCTGACCTAAACTGCATACTGAGCCTTGAGCTGAAGTGGAAACCAGCTATGATTCATTTTACGAATGCAGGCATACCGTGGCATTTTGACCAAGAGAGATTTGCGGCCACATTGGGTTAATACGTTGGGGGGGGGGACGTTTTTGTGAGATCTCTCTGAATCTCATGAGAATAGTTTTTCCAGAGAGCAAATTTAATGCGTGTTTCAACTACATGTACTTTAAAAGACAAGTTAGCATCTGATTGATAATATTTTTACAGTAAATAGGATTTTTTTCAATACTATCTTCAAATGGTCCACAATAGATCCCTAATCTAATCAGACCAGTTTAGGTAGTTGCTATGGTAACCATGTTGTTGCTTTAAATCGGACCAACTGATTAGGTTGGTTCACATACACTACATGACACGCTGTAACTTTTTCCGTTGTTGGCCATGGAAAATTTTATACTGGAAAGCAATAATAGAAGTAGAATGAATGACTGATCAATCAGGGTTTTCTACTCCTCAAAAAGAAATAACCTCCGTGCGTCCTTTCACACTGAGGCATATTTTACCTCACGGTAGATAGAAGGTCAAGTACATTCTTTTTATAATGGACTGCTCATTACAGACTGATTCAGAAATGTTGCTTTTGCTTATGGCCTATTGATCAGCCTATTCAATAATTTTTTGGACATTTTTGCACTTTTTCCATGTTGAGTTTTGCACTCATTTGAGACAATAATAATCTGTTACCCTGCGCTTCGCTTTCTTTGAGGCTCTGGCCGCACTGGAGGTGGTAGTTTGGTCTGCTGTGTGTCTCAAAGGTATCCTAACCATGTTAAATATGGTGTCTTATGCTAAGACATGCAGTTGTGGTGTTTTCTTTTTCGGTATAGTCATAGTTAACACAAGACATTCTGGTTGTGGAGGTTTGAAGAGAGCAGTACTGCCGTCTATTAAGCGATGGTTGAATTATTGAGGTCAAAGGAACAATCAAGTGGAGACTCCATCAAAGGAATGTCTGGAAGTCTCCCTCATGGTGTCGGGTGGATGCATCCACTTAGTTGATTTCATGAAATCAATCCGCACAAAAAATTATTTACTGAGTGTGATATTTTCCACCAGGAAACCGTCAGAATTAAGGGCTTTTACTTCAAGATACTTCAGGCATCTGTCCTACAATGTGTACTATGTCTACAGAAATAGAGAAATAAACCGACAAGCTACCTGTATGAATTAACAGGCTGGACAATCTGATAGCTTTCTTCTTTCTGGATACTATTTTTGAGAATAGGTGGATAGATGGATGAGAGGGGGCAGCAATTCCTTGCAATGTGTATACTACTACTTTTCGTGGTTGGTACGTGTTAATTCGTCAGCTGTTGAATGTAATCTCCTCTTTTCTGGTTTAGTCCTACCATATGGCTTAAAGATGGCAGCACGTTGATGGAGAACTTTGAAATAAATGACCCATGTGCTGAATTGTTCATTGACACAATGTTCTGTGTGTGTTATTCGTGCTTGTACTTGTAGGGTGGAATTATCAGAACTGCAGGTTTACGAAAAAAGCTTCAAAATTTGTCATGGTTCAGATGACAGTGTCTGGCAGATCATGAGCAGTTGGTCTGCGTGCAAGTGAATCATGAACATATGATAATAATAGCACTCTAGTCTTAATAATGCTAACACATAATGTTGAGTAGTGTGTAAATAATCAAGAAATTTGTTTTATATTTTTACTTTTAAATTTTAGGTATACATGTATCTGCACTACGCAATTGGCCACAGAATCAAGACTTCAACAGAGATTTGAGACAAATTATTGGTGTTTGATTTTTTTTAAATCAGTGATGATTCTGTCGGAATTCAAATCTTTCAATAAGTAAAAATAATTAAGTGAAGTTCAGTGAGTTGTATCAGTTTAGTATGTAGCAAGTGGTGAGGAGTTTTTGTTGTGATGGAGTTTATATTGGTGTTCAATTTTTTCTCTGCCTTCGTTTCTCTCCTGATTCAGGTAAGTTAATGAAGTGCTGGATGGGAAACTGAGGCTGGGAATGCCGTAAAAAGACCTCCTACTTGTATTGTAGGTCCGTTACACCGGTTCATAATCTTGAGAACACTTTATTTGCATTATTTTGTTATCGTTTTTCACCCGCGGAACTAGGAATGTGCAAGTAAATGCATCTTTTTGAAAGTGAGTAAAACGTAATTGCTTGCTGTTGTCAGCCCATATGAAGAAAGTTATCAGCTCTTCATTTAGTTTTGTGACCTGGCATGTGGTAGCAAAACTTTTTCACATCTCAGGTGGCATATACATGTAGCGAGTTCTCTTTGTTTGGTTCTGATAACTTCAGTAAGAAACGGCTACAACATTTTCCTCATTTTGAGAAAGATACAATAACAGGATCTCTTCATTTTTGTGTGGCATATTGTCACCTCTAATATCGAAAAAAATGACAGTAAGTGTAGTGATTGGGTTTGTGGTTTTATTTGTGATATGATAAACAGACTTTGTGTGCTTAGCGAGAAATCCTACTTGATTGGGGGAGAATAGCTGTCACAGATTAGTGACCGAACTGACAAGCTGATGTAGATTGTATTCTCAGGATAAAAAATATAGGGGTAGAAGAATGTAACCAATAAGACGTGTCTAGGAGTTGAAACTTATTGGCATTTTGCTCTTTAATGTGGGGCTGAAAGACTTCATAATAATATGACAGTTGTGTACGATGTACATATTTCTCACATGTCATTTTGTTGTTGTCACACATTCACGTCATGCCTGTGGTTTCATACTGTTTGTGTACATTTGTAAGTCCGTTTTCACTACCTTGGTTATTTTTACATGTTCATATAAAGACCATGTACGCGTAGAGGACTACGTCAATTTCTTTGTAGTAATGTTACATAATGTAATAGGACTGTTCTAATGATATAAATGATACAGAGAGGGTGTGCCATGGAGTGAGAAAAACTACAGGACGGCACATTGGGGTTGTGACATCATGATTTTCTTCAATTTCTATATCTTGTAATGAGATCTGTTAGGTATTTCTTATTCCATTGATAAACTTTCCCAGGATTGTTCAGTTGTCAATAGCTACTCAAAAACAAACTGTGCCCGGCTATTTCCCATAGTAGTTTTCCTTGGTGGAAGTGATGAATTTAGATAGTATTACATATTTTGTGATGAAAATTGGCCAATATCCATTTACAACAATCTAAAATATCATTATCATGTTTATCACCAGGATTACACTCCACATTGGATGGAAATAGCTCCTTGACTGGGAAATTTTATTGATATAACAAATTATAAGTTGCATGTGTATTAATTATCACATATTTTCTTTGATGTTGTCAACCCCTCAATGGTCCTGCGGGTAAATTTTGATCTCTTGTAATTACTTGAACAAATGCCATGGCACTGTATTCTTAGTAAAATAAAAGTGATCAATGAATTTTATAAATCATTTCTTATCAAATTTTTAATGCATATCTTCAGTAGAAGCTTGACAAGGATAATTCCTCCAATCACAGGCCCTTGTGAAGTTGTGTTTGGGGCCTAGCTAAGGTACTTGGTTTTAGCTAGGCCCCAAACACAACTTCACAAGGGCCTGTGCTCCAATGTAGAAGGATGGAATATGCTGCTGGCTGAAAAGTATTTAGTCTTTAGGGCTCTCAGAGTGGTGAGTGGAAACACCTTACCTTTCACCTTGGAGATGATGATCAAAGGTCCGAATCAGACTGAATAGTGATAGAAAGAGCGACTGACGGGCACCTCCTGTGCTTGGTTTCTCCAATCCTCCAGCGACGGACACACTGAATATTCGTTTAGTTTATCTCTTATTGCACAGATGGCGACACCATCGTTTCTGTGACCACCAAAGCTTTGCTCGATTTAGGTGTGGTAACTCAAAGTTCCCAGCTACTGAAATGCGTAATAAGAATCTTGATGCTCAATCCGGAATATGCAGAAAATGCACTGGAACTCAGCTAGGAGATGAATTCCACTATTTTCTAACCTGCCCAGCTTTTCATGAAATGAGAAAGAAGTATCTTGGAAGCTACTTCTGCCACCACCCAAATGTCCTGAAGTTTGAGTCCCTGATGAATACACACAGCAAGAAAAAGTTGTTTAAGGTTGCACAGTTTTGCAGCTATCTCCTCACTCACTGTTAGTTTGCCAACCTTGTCTCGGGTTATTCATGCCCCTGGGCTTTATTCACCGTTTAATGTGTTCTCTCACTCTTTTTCAAAATTTCACGTGTTTTTTTAGCCATAAAACAATTGTAGGCCTATGTGTACTATGTGTCGCAAACCAAAAGTAGCAGAACTGCTACCTAGACCGGTATGTGTAACTGTATCATGTTAAAAGCTCAGTTGTTATACCTTCACTTTATGTCATTTGCTTACAAAACTCATTTGTATCCAACTTGCTCTTGTACCTATGTACTAGGTCAGAGTCAATAAATTCATTCATTCAATTCATTCATAAATTCATTCATTCATTCCACTGACGAAGTAGCGGAGGTAAGGACCAAATCGGCAGGTTTATAGGGTCTTGGTGAGGTTGGATATGCCCGCTGTACATGATCAAATTTTTGCGGGTTTATACATTGAAGCCCCAATAGGCCCGGAATCTGAATTTCCCAAAAAATGGCTGAAAAATTTGATCGTGTACAGGCATTAGGGTCAAGGTAATATAACATAAAATTCATACTTTTTTTGCGCGTGTCCGCTTCCTCTGTGAGTGTGTGGTAGGAAAAGTAATTTTATTGTTGGTACCACCACACACATAAACATAGGGAACGCGGTATTTCTGTTTTCTGTTTATTTCTGTATTTCTGTTTTCTATTTCTGTATTTCTGTATTTCACATAAACATAGGGAACGGACAAGCGCAAAACGCGGGAGAAGTATGAATCTAGCTAGGGTCAGTACTAGGCTACTACTTCGCTACCGCGCTCTCTTCTAGCTGTTTGATGTGGAACCCTGTAGTGTCCACCAAATAGGCTGTCGTAGCCCCGTTTTTTGATCAGGAAACCTGTTTCCCTATAAAGTGTTTGCCTATAAATTGATAATGACATTGTTCTGCTGGTCGGTGTAGCAAATCAATTATCACCATCGGGTGTGAAAAACACTGCACTTAAGCCACATTTTCGACTTGTTCTCTTCCGCCGGGCACCCGCATCCTCCCACGCTCCTCTTCATCCACTCACCCGCGCCGGCAAACTTGACGCTAGGTGGCGATATGTGCAATGACTGTTGGCGTCATCCAAGCTTTATATAAGAAAAAAGGTGATCCCAAGGACCCGGGAAACTACAGAGGTATCACATTACTTAGCTGTTTAGGGAAATTATTCACTGCTGTCGTTAACAACCGTCTTGGTGAATTTGCTGACTCAATTAACCTTATAAAGAATGACCAAGCAGGTTTTAGATCTGGTTATTCCACTGTTGACCACATGTTTTCTCTTAATTATTTACTTGACATTTACTTGTCAAAAGGTCAAAAAATATATTGCGGTTTCGTTGATTACGCCAAAGCGTTTGACAAAGTCTGGAGAACAGGTCTTTGGAAGAAAATTTTAGGTTCCGGTATAAATGGTCGAATATTCAGAGTAATTATGAATCTGTATGAAAATGCCAAATCCTGTGTTAGAGGTCCAACTGGTCTTACAGAAAACTTTGCTTGTCAAATTGGTGTTCGTCAGGGTGAAAACTTATCGCCCTTTCTCTTTGCAATTTACCTTAACGATTTGTCTTCCTTTTTCGAAGAAAATGGTGCTGACGGTTTAAAATATTTACATCACTATAGCACGTGTGACTTTGTGAGAAACCTAGGATACACACTCAAATTGTACGTTTTATTGTATGCTGATGATACTATTCTGTTAGCTGATAGTGCAACTGGCTTACAACAAGGTTTCAATCTTTTAGAAGAGTATTGTAACACATGGAAACTCTCCATAAATAGTAGTAAAACAAAAGTAGTTATTTTTGCAAGAGGCAAATCGCGAAAGGCTAAAGATGTATTTGTATATAAAAACACTGTTTTGGAAATTATGGACGATTACACCTACTTGGGAGTCATTTTTAATTACAATGGTTCGTTTCTTAAAGCCAGAAAAAAACGATATGACCAAGCCTCTAGAGCTATGTATGGCCTTCTAAAACACTGTAGAAAATTAGAACTTCCTATTGATGTGTCACTTGAACTTTTTGACCGAACCATTTTACCAATTTTGTTGTACGGGTGCGAATTGTGGGGTTTTGAGGATGTCAGTATGCTAGAGAGAATTCATTTGAAATTCTGTAAATATATACTAAACGTGTCGAAGTACACCCCGAGCTGTATTATTTACAATGAACTTGGTCGTTATCCTATCATTGTATCAATCACTGAGCGAATGCTAAATTACTGGGCAAAACTAGAGTTACCCAAGAGCGAAACTAAAGTGGTGTAGTTTACTGTATAGAATCGTGAGAGACCAACACGATCAAGGATATCTGACGTCTAAATGGTGTGCTTTCGTTAAATCGAGTTTAAATAAATGTGGCATTGGCTTTCTATGGGTTGATAAACCCCCATTTAACCCAACATGGCTTAAGTGTGTAGTTAAACAGTCTCTCACGGATCAATACAGGCAGACTATTTCCACTGAAATCAATGAGCATCCCAAATGCTCTATTTATAGATCATTAATTAATGACAACAAGCATGAAATTCAAGGTTATTTGCTTTGTCTTCCTGACTTTATGGTAAAAGCTCTTTGCTCATTCCGCCTGGGAACAAACAAATTACCAGGAGTTATAGGCCGCAGTAAAAACAACAGTTTTGACGAGAGAATCTGTCAATTTTGTGATAAAGGAGAAGTCGGTGATGAATTTCATTATCTTCTGGACTGTCCCAAATTTTTTAATTCAAGAGTGAAGTTCTTAGGAAATTATTATTGTCACCACCCAAATATGATAAAGTTTAGTGCAGCTATGTGCCAGAACTCAAAAAAGAAACTGAAGAAGTTAGCTTTATTCTGTTACCAAATTCAAAAAGCATTTTAGGCTACCCCCTTGCCTCGTGCTCTTCCATCTTCTGTTGTTACAGATGATATCATTGTAACTCTTGTACCTATTGTAAGGTCTGAGTAAAATAAATTCATTCATTCATTCATTCAATCATCCAAAAAATTTCAACGCTGCGTGGAGTATGCCGCGCCGGTATCAAAGAGCAGAGCAAGACCAAGGAAGTATTTGCAACCAACGTATCTAAGCGCTTTTACCAAAGGACTACCCTTGTGGCGTGAAAATAGGCCAGACGCGACCGGGGGGCAAATTTTTTTTCCCAACCGATTCCTAACCAGTATATCCATAACGAAATGAAATTTACAAAGTGAATGGTGGGTTAATGGTTGGGTTAGTGTAAGGGTTAGGGTTAGGGTTAGGGTTGGGAGTAGTATGAGGATTAGGATTAAAATTAGGATTAGGATTAGCTTTTGCTATATAGGTTGGGAAAAAAAAGTTGGTCGTAATGGATATATCAGTTGGGAAAAAAAATTCGCGACCGGGGGATGCCGGACCCGAAAACAAACTCTTTCCATTTGGGCATTTTAATCATGCATTCAATCACCAAATAAACCCGTCGAAATGGTCACAACCTTGGTCCAAGAAAAGACAATTTATTGACAATAAAGAGTAGCAAATGAATAAAGAGTAGCAAATGCTTTTACTTGAAGTTTGCAAAACAAATGCATCAGGCAGTGCTGTACAAATCTGAAGTAAAAGCATTTGCTCGTTTAATCATGACTCAATGACACTCAAAAAGAAATCGCGCAGTACAGTACGTTACGGGGATGCCGGAAACTATTTAAAACCCGTCTTATACCCAGCGAGGGCACGATCAAACTGTTTTACAAAATCATTACTTTGATATTCACAGTTTAACAATAGAGCTTGTACACGATTAATTTGTTAATAACAACACCTTCCTTCTGCAAGCCAAGGCTCCCAAATAAAAAAGTCTGTTTAGGCGCGGTTTCAATACTAGCACGTGGCTTTCGTTCGGTTTTTAACACGTCAGCCAATCACACGTCGCAATACGGCCGCGTCGGCGCCGTGGATTGTTTACAATCAACGGCGCTGGTTAGCAACGTGACCTGACCTCAGCCAATCAGCGGCGCGACGCTATTATTTATTCCAGTTTTCTTGTTACTAAGGTCGATTCATTCAAGAGCTGTGACATACATATATTCAGACAGTTGTCTGTCAAACGTGGTGCTGGACGGGTAAAATACACCATCAGATCGGGNGTGAAAATAGGCCAGACGCGACCGGGGGGCAAATTTTTTTCCCCAACCGATTCCTAACCAGTATCCATAACGAAATGAAATTTACAAAGTGAATGGTGGGTTAATGGTTGGGTTAGTGTAAGGGTTAGGGTTAGGGTTAGTGTTGGGAGTAGTATGAGGATTAGGATTAAAATTAGGATTAGGATTAGCTTTTGCTATATAGGTTGGGAAAACAAAGTTGGTCGTAATGGATATCAGTTGGGAAAAAAAAATTCGCGACCGGGGGATGCCGGACCCGAAAACAAACTCTTTCCATTTGGGCATTTTAATCATGCATTCAATCACCAAATAAACCCGTCGAAATGGTCACAACCTTGGTCCAAGAAAAGACAATTTATTGACAATGGGTCATATGAATAAAGAGTAGCAAATGCTTTTACTTGAATTTTGCAATACAAATGCATCAGGCAGTGCTGTACAAATCTGAAGTAAAAGCATTTGCTCGTTTAATCATGACTCAATGACACTCAAAAAGAAATCCCGCAGTACAGTACGTTACGGGGATGCCGGAAACTACACAGGGACTTGAGGCATGCATGGCAGGGGTGGTGGGTGTTTCCGAGGTCCAAAAGCACCCACGGACAGTGTCCTGACCCCCGGGGTAAAATACCCCAGAAATATGTATATATACATATTTCTGGGGTAATATGTATATAAATATGTATAAATATGTATAAATATGTATATAAATATGTATATATACATATTTCTGGGGTATTTTACCCCGGGGGTCAGGACACTGTCCGTGGGTGCTTTTGGACCTCGGAAACACCCACCACCCCTGCCATGCATGCCTCAAGTCCCTGTGGGAAACTACAATTAACCCGTCTTACCCAGCGAGGGCACGATCAAACTGTTTTACTAAATCATTACTTTGATATTCACAGTTTAACAATAGAGCTTGTGCACGATTAATTTGTTAATAACAACACCTTCCTTCTGCAAGCCAAGGCTCCCAAATAAAAAAGTCTGTTTAGGCGCGGTTTCAATACTAGCACGTGGCTTTCTTTCGGTTTTTAACACGTCAGCCAATCACACGTCGCAATACGGCCGCGTCGGCGCCGTGGATTGTTTACAATCAACGGCGCTGGTTAGCAACGTGACCTGACCTCAGCCAATCAGCGGCGCGACGCTATTATTTATTCCAGTTTTCTTGTTACTAAGGTCGATTCATTCAAGAGCTGTGACATACATATATTCAGACAGTTGTCTGTCAAACGTGGTGCTGGACGGGTAAAATACACCATCAGATCGGGGAAGGGACATCATTTTGACAGAACAAGAAAAGGGCAACCAAACGGATAATAAAAACAGCAATTCACATCAATTTTCTGTCAACATCACACACGTTTATCAAAGGATCACCTGTGGATTTCCACTTCATTAAGGGAAGAAATCGTTTGGACTGACAGTCATTTATTTATCGACGGTACTGGTAAGTAATCAAGATTTTACTACAACATAATGATTTTTCTTTTGCACTTTGTCCTCAGAAATAAAACTGTAGGCTAGGCCTACTCTGATTCATGATTCGGTGGTTTTTTCTTTGATTGAGTGACTGACTGATCGGAGGTAGCCTAGGCCTAGTGGAATGACTCGATTTTTTAAGCCACTCCACTTCGGCCTGGGGCATTTATTTATTTGTGTTTCTTATATTTTTGAAAACGTGGATGAAGATCTTTGACTTTCCGATAGGCCCTAAGAAACTGCCTCTGTCTTCAATCCGTGTGAAGATCAGGACTTGATGTTTCTTGACATTTGACAGCGGATTACTTTACATTACCTGAGGGGTGTTTTGATAAAGGCCTACCTGATAAAAACTAGGTCAATGACATACCGATAGGTCTGGGCTGGACTATTCTTGGTACTTGTATTATTCACCAAGATCAAATTATCATGTTTTTACCAGCGATATTACCAGGCCTGATTACGGCAAGTACAACGGATGTTCGATCCTTAAAAAATATTGTCAGCAGAACTGTGCAGCAGGAATTGGGTAGGGGCCTAGTTAAGTCTTCTGAGGCCATAGTCCCCGGAGCAATTGCAAAGGTTTATCAGTCGGTCCGGGGCAGTCTTTTCGGACACTGAACATGTGATACCAAACCGAAGAGACACACCCCTCGCCACCTCACGCAAAAGTGACATCCCTCTGCAGACGATCCTTTATCATAGTCAAGAATCGCTTCATGGTCTAGGCCTATATGTAACATTCGTCATTCGGATGGTCCGTTACGCCATCCTTGGAGGAATTATACTGTCAGTATAATTCCTCCAAGCGCCATCTGAACTGTATTTCGCTTCTTGTGACTCCATCGCCCTCGTCTATTTCAATAGAAATACTTTGCTAATAGTGTGGCCTCCTCCTTTTCAGTCAAAACCACCAGCCACTTCACTAGACACAACTCACCAGCAATGAAAATGCCTATCTTGACCAGGGACCACCTAGCCGTGAAACTGAGACAGAACTGGGTGGCGAAACACGGCCATGAGGCGGGAGCCATGGGACCAAACCTGGACGACAGCCTCACCAGCTTGAACTGGCTTCAGAATCTCAACATCATGAAGATAACCGCGCCTACCCCACCACCGAGTCCACAACATATGCTAGAATCAGCCAAGGGTGACATGAAGGTCAATCCCAACTCCGTCCTCAACGTGACCAACATCCATCCACCGCGGCTTGACTTTCACAAAGCTCACCTCGCAGACGTCGCACCGTCCACTGCGTCAACTCTAGACAAGATAGACTACAAGAAAAATCCCTACATCAAGCCACCTTACTCATATGCCACGCTGATCTGTATGGCCATGAGGGAGACCAAGAAGAGCAAGATCACGCTGTCCGCCATCTACAACTGGATTACAGAGAATTTCATGTATTACAGAATGGCTGATCCAAGTTGGCAGGTAAGAATGGTCCCTTACCATCCCCGAGGCATCGATTTGTACCACATTTTTACCTCACAAACTACTGAAATTAATTCCAAAACTGTGAAAAAAGCCTCAAAGGTGGGAGAACTGGATTGTGTCGGAGTGACGTCACTCCTCTATGACGTCATCGATGTGACACGACGTGCCCGATGAGGCCTACCGGTAATTTGCCAGGTCGTCGTTGTTATGCCTGAAAATGATCGGAGTATGTTCATACTTGCAGATGGCTTATTAAAACGGCCACATACCAGTGCCCACATCGTCAAAACCGTGACCACTGAGATTGCAATTACCCTTCCTTGATTAGGCCTACTGTGGACAGTTGAGTGCCTTCCGTTCTGATAATTGCCACCATTTGACGGCAATGACGCATATCCCCAATTAGGCTCTTAGATGTATTGTTTGAAGGCTTCAGCTTATGACTCTTCTTGTCGGGCCTGTATATTCTTGTAAAGTGAGACTCGACTCGTCTTCCGGTGGAATGCCAGATGCTTCTTGCGATAGTTCCGCAGATTTTCGGCTTGCTGACGTCATAGATGTGCTCCATGCATGCAGTGACATCTAATTGTAAGCAGTTCGGCATGGTTAGCATCATTTCTCTCAATATCGACGATCGTGCCTATACCCACCAACCGCACTTTCAATACTATGAGAAATGACAACATAGCATTTAGCATTTTGTCATTAGCAGCATAAACAAAACTGCTTTTTCAGAAAATGATGTGCATTTCACTCGTTACGCATGCCATTGTATGCACCGTGCTATTTTCCTTGCACCGGGTCTGCACAGGTAAAATATCGATTCTGAGTGCGGGTACATTATTTGATAGGTGTACTGGAGTAAGTCAGTATAATATCCAATCGATGCCGTGACTTTGTCCAAACACGGTGATTACCTTTTTAGATAAAGAAATCAATACCGTATCGAGTTCTAATGATGGACATGCCGTAGACACGCATTAACCCTTTCCTCACCAAGAAATAATTAGCGCGACCATTAGAGGAACTATTGCTTTATCCGGCTGAAGACAGCACGGTTACCTTTACCATGGTTCATAACCAATTATAATATTGGGTTGGCATCACCCCAGAAATGACGATGAGGGAAATATCATTTACTGATCATGGCCCAGGGTATAGTTTGGCCGAAGAATGCCCTAACCCTATAACTTCCATCGGGCCAGTGTTTTGACATAAGTTATTCATGGGTCAATCACCATGAATCGATGCCTTCTTAATTTTGCACGAGCTCAATATGCGATCAATCAGCATCTTATGCATTTTTCACCCGTGAATATCATGTGATTGCCAATCATGCCGTAAGCTTCCTTGGCAAACGAATATGACGCCAAGAAGCTTCTTGAGTCCGTGGACTAATAACGTGCAAGCGGAACCTTCACTGACCACGAGTGGGCGTTGAGTGGGTGAAGGAGTCAGAGTGCATTCCGCTGTACCTGCAACGACCACGTCCTCGTACATGTTGCATTTAACTTTGTCGTTTTCCGAAGAAAGTTGACGCAATCAAGTTACTAACATCAGACACCTGTTGCAGCATTGCTTCAGCCATTCGCTGCTGAGCACTCATGCCTGCATGCCACTTCACTAAAACCCGACGTCCACTAGGGCGCGGACAAGACGCAGAATGCAAGTTTAGTAATCCGCATTCATTCAGCAACCTCTCCGCATATCCTTGAAAGATTCCGTTCACTGTCTTTGTCATTCCTAAACATTTCCCGGCGTTTCTCTACTTTCGGGAGAGGGCAAAATACCCAATAGTCATTGACGCGGAAAGAATGCCGAAATGACATAATTTTGCTTCCGCAACCCTTCCTAATGTTGTCGGCGCTCTATGGACGCCACTACAGGTCAAGAAGGAGGGTGTCACTCGTGGCATTTTTTATCTTCTTCGCAGTAGGCCTATTACCTGTAATATCAACTTCCAAATAAGGGATGTTGTCTTTGGAACAGAAGCACCGTGTTCTTACTTCCGTCTCCTCTAGACCAGAACCCGATCATGGTTTGTTCACCTTTAATGCCTTTTTATCAAGAGCTGAATGCAGGAATATCTAGCCCAGGATTTCATTATTGCTTGGCTTAATCGATATTTCGCGGCAGGTCTGTGCATGCGGCACCAATCCCACCTAACAAAACCCACGAACAAGTACAGTATGTTCACGAATCACTTCAAGTGGTAGGTTTGTGTAAATTCCGTATGCCACGTACAGGAATAAAAATTGCATTTCATGCTTATCAGGCATGAACTTGTCAATGGTGTCCTAAGTCACGATGCCTTGGGTCTGTTTGGAAGGCCATGTCTAGCTGAGGCCAAACAGCTAATATGATATGATTATGCCACATTANGCTGTGAAGGGCTTTTTGCGGTGGTAGTGACGATTTTGCTATTTTTTTGGCACTTTTTTACGGTTTTTGACACTTGAAATTTTGACATTTTTCCTTGAAAAAGTGCTAAAATTTTAGTGTTTTGACCACCGCAGTAGCGATTTTCTAGTCTTCCATCTGACCCCCTTCAGAGCCTATATACTTTATTGCCCATTAAAAAGCATTGGTGATGACTTTTTAAGAAACATGCCACCGGAAGCTTAGCAATTTAAATGAACACTGATGAAAATTCCTTTCGGTAGTGTGGTTGTTTCGACGGACCCGCCATCTTGATTTTCTACGGACGTTTCGTATGTTTGCTATGTTTGATGATTTGATGACAGCGTACATGTATTTTAATAAAGAGATTCGTGAGTGCTATTAACCTCCGAAAGTTTTCTGGTTATCAAGTCAGGCCAGTGCGACGAAGTGTGTTCCTTCCGTCCGATATTGATTTGAAGGCATTGAAAAACCTATCAGTGTTTCATGCCTTAACAGTGAGTTTGACATGATGTGGCCCGTCCATTTTTCTTGTGTCATTATATTGCAAAAGAAGCATTAAATATTATGAACGTTCTTTTAATATTTATAAAAACACAACATAATCAGTGTTGCCGTCATTGTGCCACGAGGCGAAAAATCCGTCGGGTCAACATTAGATAGTTGGTGAGGACTTCACAGTTTTTTGTCCAAAATGGCCAACTGACCCTGGTTTCGAACTCACCACATTCGAATGAAGAGTATTTTGATTGGTTCAAATCTAACACGTGTGGTTTCGTTGATATATCAGATACTACAGTCAGGTGAACGGTGTTTTTAATAATCTTTCCCACGGAAAGCAGTAAAGTTAATCACGTTGGCCACTTTGCTTAGGATTACAGGGTGACTCACTATAAAGCTATCAAGGATTTCAAATGTTTAGCGTGAGGCCTATAATCAGTTGTAGGCCTACTCCACACACCATTGAGTTATTTGTACATGTATTAATGTACTACGTACATGCTGAGGTAGACTGGTCTCCTGTCCTCGAGCTGCTCCTCATGTTGGCGGAGCGGCTCGAGGATAAAAGTATACCAGTCTTCATTCTGAGTTTGACTAAGCGCTCGTTCACGTCACCCCGCACTGGTGAGCGCAAAGCCACGCTGCCTCATAATGGGTGGAGTGTGGCAAGTATGGCTGATTAAAAGTAAAGAAATGTACATGTACGACAGCCCGCGGAGCCTTTACCGTACAAAAAATGCCGACTTCTGCGACACCTTTTCTCCTATTGCCTTTCCCTGATCGAGTGAGCCTCTCTGTGTACACCATGCAAACAAACTTCGAAATAAAAAGAACGCAAAAAGTTGAAAAGATAACTTGATTATTTTGTTTGTCGCTTGTTTTTTCTCGAAGAATCTTCAGCATGACTATAATGGGAAGGGAAAGCGAGGGTAGACATAAGGACCACCGCCAACTACGGACGACACAGTTCCAAGAGCGGTTCTGGCTAGATCTCATTCTGAAGAAATCAGGCCCAATCCCTGATCGTGATGGCAGTTTTTAGCAGGGAATCTAAACTAAAGGAGCCAGAGAGTAGACCTGCCCGTATGATTTTAAATTTTTATGCCCCCCCCAACATGCCCAAGGTACATGTAGCTTCCCAGAAATTGGTTACGGAAAATTGGCCAGAAAGGAGGCCAAACAGACGTCATCTCCAGCAAGAACATACAAGAAATAATTGCCATAATTTATGGCAATTATTTCTTGTCAAACTGTTACCCCCCCCCCCCGCTCGCTCTAGGGGCCTATCTGCTCGAGTTGGTTGCTTGGTTGACAAACTGCTAGCAGTAACGACGGTCGGTCAAGTGGCAAAACCGGTCTTTTTGTACTCTTGCTGTAATTCTATGCTCATGGTTAGTTACACATAACTGCTCTCGTTGGACATGTCGACACGCCCGTTCAGGAACGACCTGCCGTCCATAGTTAAGCATGGGGGGGGGGCGGTCTGAACTCGTATAATCAGGAATTCACACAAGGACCCTGGATGATTTAGCCCTCCTAAAACATTGGTCAGCTGTTATGAAGGCATTTTGATCCCGAAATGATCCGATCAAAATATCGATGGCCATTGCGGGTGTCATTGTGACGCAAATGGTTATTGCGGCGCCACCACGTGAAAAACAATGTGGTTGTTTATGTGGGTGGTGGGCCTACCTCATTAGCCCAACACATGGATTTTGAAAAAGGTTTGGTGCATGTCCTTCGCAGTTTCGAACCGTTTCCGTACCGGTATCTTTTCGTCCGTACTTGAAATGACCTGTATGAACCTGGCGTCCATAGGGCATGGACAGTACGCGAAATGCAAATTTTGTAAATCCGCATTCATTCAGCAACCTCTCTGCATATTCTTGAAAGATTCCGTTCACTGTCTTTATCACGTTCCTAAACATTTCCCGGCGTTTCTTTCGGGAGAGGGCAAAATTTCTGGTCCAAATTTTGGTCTCGACCAAAATTTGGACGCGGAAATGAAACTTCCTGATACCTTGGGCAACTTGTCTGCATTGTCGTGCCGACATCGTCAGGACATCCCCACATTTGCGGCAAATCTCAATGC
>NMRB01000018.1:391309-406176 GCA_002633025.1 Notospermus geniculatus | reverse complement strand
TTTTGAAAAGGTTTGGTGCATGTCCTCCGCAGTTTCGAACCGTTTCCGTACCGGTATCTTTTCGTCCGTACTTGAAATGACCTGTATGAACCTGGCGTCCATAGGGCATGGACAGTACGCGAAATGCAAATTTAGTAAATCCGCATTCATTCAGCAACCTCTCCGCATATTCTTGAAAGATTCTGTTCACTGTCTTTATCATGTTCCAAGCAAGAAGTCAATCTCCAGAATTCACGAATTTTCGACCCCAACCGGGGTCTTTCTCAAGTGGAACTTTACAATCAGGGCCGACCGCACAGAAGGTCCGATAGTGGTACCGGCGCCTATCGGCAGATAGTTATAACGCATTTTCCTATTAACTAAGCCGTCGATAGGCACCGAAAGCACTATCGGACTTCCTGTGCGGTCGGCCCTGATCTTTACAATCTTCCTAAACATTTCCCGGCGTTTCTGCACTTTCGGGAGAGGGCAAAATTTCTGCGTCCAAATTTTGGTCTCGACCAAAATTTGGACGCGGAAATGAAACTTCCTGATACCTTGGGCAACTTGTCTGCATTGTCGTGCCGACATCGTCAGGACATCCCCACATTTGCGGCAAATCTCAATGCAGTAGGGGTGTTTTTAAAGTCGACTGACCCAACACTGTCGACTCGTCATTCAGCCGGGTCAGTCGATTTTTAAAAACACCCCTACCGCTTTGAGTTTTGCCGCAAATGTGCGCTTGGCTTGAACGCTCCTGAAGCCTCCGTTGTGCGGGCAGCTTCGCGAAAGGCAAGCAGAACGTTTCAGGAAAGCGCGGAGCCGATGCGGATCTATATAAGCGAGAGCACGACGCCGCCGCGGGCATTTGCGGTCAAGACACGGAAGAGTCAACAGGTTGCGGCGTGGTCGGCTTTCCATTGACGCGTTTCCTAACTCCATGATGGCTAGCAGACATATGAGAAAACCCCAAACACGAACCGCAACAATTCCTAATCTTGTCGGCGCTCAGTGGTCGCCACGCATCAGCTGGATTTTCAGATTTTGTGGAACGCCAGGTGACATTGAAATGATCTTCTGACCTTTCACGTCAAACGGGAGTGAGTTCAAATACACCGATCGTTCTGTTTGTTTGGTAGTTTGAATATCACAGCAGACGAGACCTACGACCGCAAACACTGACAAATGATTCCGAAAATCAATCAAAATCGTCTTGAATGAAATTTGTACAGAATATAACCTACAAATGGAAGATATATTAAATGACATCCATTCAAATAGACAGACATGTTGAATGGCTTCTTTGCATTCGCAAAATGAGGCAAAAGCCTATACACAGACTTCAATTCAATACAAAAACATGGCCGATAAATGCAGACCAACAGTAAAATATTCAGTTAATCCTGGATGTCCACAGCCAATTCGGGTTCATGTGTGACTGTTTTGGCTCTATAAGATGGCAATCAGTAAACATCGCATTCTTTAACCCTTGAACGTGACAGAAGTCATTTTCGCCTGGTTAGCAAGCAATTGGGGAGTGTTCTGTGTAAAAAAAGGCATTCACCACATGCAAATTCTAATCTTTGATCTTTCGGGCATGCAAAATTTCATATTTTGGGAAGTATCGAATTCTACTGGTACTGGTAATTCAGAAAGAATTGAACGAGTAACTCCTTTATGAATAGACAATCATGATTTGTTTTATTTATTTACAACAGACAGGTGTCCATACACATCACTAAAAGTTAAGGTGGTGAAATAGCCACTGTCTCGAAATGCTAACAATGCATGGTTATCATATGGTGACAACAGTGAAAAATTTACACAAAATGGCCCAAACATAGGGAGGGTATCATACATGTTCTTTCTCTTGGTTGTATCCTTTCCCATGAAGTTTCTGGCCTTTCCATCTCTCTGAAAATAGAAATGTGCAAAAAAGATAAGACGACTGAGACAACAGAAGAGCAGCATTTGAGATACCATCAAGAGAACTTCCTGAGGAAATCATGAAAATGTTTCACCCCTGCAAGGTTAAGAAAAAGCATTCATCTGAAATTCCGCCATGAAAATACTAGTATATTGCTTGCTTCAGAATGCCCTTAATCTGTTGCTAGTTTTATGAGGAGCCCCCAGTACAAATCAATACTCTCACCACAAGGACATCGATAATTGTCAGTGACAACGCACGTAACATGCCAAGGGATCCATCATCATTAGACTAGCAGAAAGGAAACAATATGTTGCAAAATGCACTGACATGCAATGCTCAGTGTTCATCAAAATCAGCTCATCATGAAGGAAGCTACACAATGAGCTTGGGGCATTCTGAGTCCAAGTAGAAATTCACATGGCACGCCCACATTATTGCTGCAGATGGCAGTTTTCCTCATAAGATGCAGAAGCCAGCCATAAATGCAAGTATCAACCTGCGCTATACACCCTCAGGCCTATAAGAATAAATAAATGAGTTTTTAAATACATTTGTTGACTCTGCAATGTACTGTTGAGTACTACAGTGCTAAACACAAAACAGTCAGGCATTACATAAAACATCCATCCAACCGGTTAGTGCTGTTCATAGAAAAGTAATCTTTATTCTGATGCACATAAAACATTAATGCACCACAGCAATACCAGCAACAAGTTCCATATCACTGAACTGGTGCAGTCTGAAAAATCCATCACAAACATCCGGCAATCATTAAATGGTTTCTTTGTATTGCCATAGTGCAACGTATGAAATATGCTTAGATTAATGAAGCAACTCGGCAATCCATGGCCAACCATGGGTGGCGGGCCACAGCATTGGGCAATACTCGAAAATCTACTCATATTCTGTCTGATACACTTGAGCAGTTTGACGTCATCAACATTGGATGCACAAAGTGGTGAAAAAATGTCCAGACAAAATTCACTGAAAATTTTTGAATTGATGAAGTGAGTAATTTTGCTGGGCGATAGACTCGCATCTGAATATAAACCTGATGCTTCCTGTGCTGGTGACCGGTTTGTTAACCACTGCACCATGGAAGCTCTTCTTGTTTTGAGAGAAAGGGTTAATACATCGATGACGTGTCATCATACACACCCTTCCGTTTACCGTACGCTCGCCATGCATGGCTGGTGGAGAGAAAACCTACACAATTTATCTGACACAATATTCTACGGCCTACACCTCAAGCTGGGAATTATTTCCTTAACACGTTTCAAAACCATAGATCATTCAATAGCATATTGGTCAATAGCATATGAAGTATGCGGCAGGCTTGTGGAAGATATCAGAGTTGTGGAAAGACAACGGGTTGCAATCAAGCAAGTCCTAGGACAAGCTTACATAACATTTGATGAGTTACTTAAGCTTGTCCTAGGACTTCCTTGATTGCAATCTTGGCATCACCAAGGACCCTTGCCAAGGATTTATTGGATGAGGTGCCATCGTTTTGGAACACTGACTGAGGTCCCTCCCTAACCTTTCTCACCATCAAGCAACCTCAGTCAGTTTAAACTCGGCCATATCTGCCCAGAATCAAACCCGGATCACATGAAAATAGACTCAGATTGCAGACACTGCACCACCAAAGTCAGGAAGTGTAGGAGCTGCAGTGCATGGTTATTGAATTGTAGACTTCTGCTTCACTTTGTAATTACCGTACTGTTTTGTTACCATAGAAGGCAACATTACCAATGAGTGATCAATATTTCTTCAACAGTCCCTAGAAGAAAGCTCCATTAGCTGAAAGGATCTAATGAGACAAAATATTGATTACCGGTATGACCATTGTCGCGCTGGGTGGAAATCCCTCACATCACCACCAAAATGACCACAAAATGTAAAGCGATGTGACCAACAGGACCATGGCTGAGAAAAGTGAAGGCCTCAATCTATACTAATCAGTGGAGATTGCTTTGGGGCTATTTCTACTTTCTTCTTATATTCTGCTAATTATGGTATTTCTGCTTGATTAATGCACTTGTGCATCCAATATATCTTCACAATGTGTGTAATCTGACATCCAATGACCTTGACCTCCGGGTAGGTCGATGCAAAATGCAATCTAAAAGTGGCCTCATCAAAATACCGGTACCTCACAGGCATTTCAATTTGTTGTAGTTTATTTTGCGGAAGGACAGAAATTATTCTGCACTACTGTTAAATTTATGTAAACCTGCATTCCTATGCCGGAGCTGCCATCTCGATTAACCTTAAGCCGAGGCCACATGACCCCTTGGCACTTATTCCAACACAATCGAAATGAAATGAATAATGAATGCCAATTCACATGAAAGATCTTGAATCTTGCAGAAAAGACTGTACATATTGGTACAAACCCAATAAGGTAGTAGAAAGGTTGAGATCAGCGACTTATCACGCATCCTTATTCATATACGGATAGAATTCTGAACAACAAGGACAAATTTTTGTAGATGTATGCTTTCGATCCGTACACATATAAGGATCTGTGATAAGTCGCTGATCTATCTCAACCTCCCTATTAACTACTTGTTTCTCTTTTGTAATGAATACCATACATGTTTGCTGGCCTTGATGAAAGTTACGGCCACACGAAATGAAAAGCAAATTTACCTTACTACGAGTTCATTGTCAAATGCCTCACTGGTCAATATTGTTGATGCATCACGACATGTTTGAAAGTACAATGTATTTTCAGGGCAAAGGGTCCTTTTTCCAACCCAAAGGTGTGGGGGAGCAAATGATTCTTTTCCAAACCCAACAGTGCTGGGGAGCAGTGTGCCTTTAGTTGTCAATATCGCTGATGCATCATGATATATTTGGAAGTATCTCAGGGCAAATAGTCCTTTTTCAACCCAAAGCTGTGGGGATGCAGTGTGCAAGGACGCAAGTCAAAAAGGTCGAGAAGCCTGATCATCTTTCTCAACTGCATAACAAACCCCCGCATGGAACATATCTTGTGCTTCATTACCATTTTTCCATCTCATCAATACTCCATTTTCCACATTTCCATCTGATTTAAAAGCCATTATCCCAGTCCTCGCCAAAACCATGGACACCGCATTTGGCCATTTTTCCACATTTATTCATTCACTGGTGCAACTGGTGTGGAACTTACATCGCTATTTCTGCCAAGCACAATTCATTTCTGATTAAATGGAGTTGCAACCCCTCTAATAAAAACTTCCTAAATTGCATCTCTCTACAAATTTTACCACTATACTCATTCGATCAATAGGATAGTAACTTTGGCAACAAGTCCTTTATGAAGCTTTGCCATCTCCTGCAGAGATCTTGAAGCCTGTGACCAGATTGTGGGAGGTCAAAGGGAGTCAATACTGAGCTTAGAAAAGATGATAATCACCGAGTCAGAACACACTGAGAAATTATTAAATTGCTTATTGGTTCTGTTGCCTGGAGATGGTGGCAACATGGCGAATGTCCATGAGCAGTGAACAAGAGGCTTATTGAGGGCATTGATTGACAGTAATGGAAATGTACCTATACAGTAAAACAAAAGCAAAGTCAATTTCGTGTCGATAGTAAAAGTGAAGCCTTTTGGTATTGATAACATAAATGACCCAGAAATGAGGAACCCGCTTGACTTTTATCCGATAGGGTGGTGCTAGGAGTACTGATGGCATTAAAGACAGAGCAAAGCAATGCCTTTATCAGGCCTGGGCAGGCAAAATTAGCTTCACTTCAAAGAACTTATACATTCTTAAAAGGTAATGAAGCCATTTTGCTGTGTTATGTTTTTAATCCTCTGGAGGTGTGCATTATTATGAAGAATTGTAATAAAACTCATAGTTCATATGGTAGTAGATAAACATTCCTACCCAGCATGGTGTTAGGCGTGATATGGCCGGCTGGCCCTGCCTATGGAAGAATAATCAATTTTACGGTCTCCTTCTCGAGTTAACAAGGTTTTTGGTGGCTACCCTGTGGATTTTAGTCACATTACAATGGTAAACCAGCTCAGAGATTATGCAAAAATAACAGTAATACCATAAAGGAATCAACCATAAAGGTTCAACTGACAAATTTAGCATTTTATAAATGTGGACAATATCCCTTTAAAACCCAACAGATTTGCATTCTGACGTTTCCATGTGATAGGCAAGACCCTTCTGCACATTCACTGCAAATTTTGTTGAATTCCGACTAGTTGATCTTATGATACAAAAGGTCTGAATTAATGAGAACCCCACGAACGATGTGTGTTCAGGGTCATCGGTGTACATTTGAATAGGCTGACGTACATTTGTACATGGAACACCAATTGTGCTGAAAATAGCTCAGTTATCGTCAGAAATGGAATTCAAAGCATCATGTTGGCAGGTTCATGTACCTCTTCACCACAAAAAAAGTTGAAGCTCGTGCCTATTACGTAAAGCCAAAATTCAGGCAGTGAGAGACATCTGGTGGCAACACAGGAAGTGTATCCCTCAGTAAGCTCATCGTTCGCAGTTAAACCTTTATGGTTGATTCCTTTATGGTAATACTAATAATTTCCATTCACAAGGTCTATGTAAACAGGCAGGTCATGAAATAGCTGATATAACTTTCTTCTAAACTAAATTATGAGTCAATGGATAAGCCTCTCTACTTCTTTATTTCCAACTGTTAAAATTGATAAGTTACTTTGATATTCATCATTGTACAGGGCAAGGGTTTGCGAGAGAGGGAATTGAAAACTACTGATAATTTCTCGGTTGGAGCCAAAACCAGAGGCCACCTGTACTTGCAGTCAAACCTGAGACACAAGCACCACCTCCCACTTTCCTCCATGGGTTCGACCTTGCACTAAGTAACCCCGAAAATCAGTGACAAAATCATATTGACATTCTTACTCACATTTTGAAATGACAAATCTAATGCTATTGTGCGACTGTCAATATTAGCACAGGTGATGTAATTCTAAGTATGTTTAATACCTTGATAACTGCTGAAGGCACTAGCATGAAAAATTTTAATTTGCAGGACCATGGAATGTTACAATGAATTTTACAATGTAAAATTTTGATATGTCGGGAAACTCTTATCAGTATCAGAAGAAGCTGATGGAAGATCAACCCTTCACTACCAGTGGCAATTTCAATAGAACTAATAAAGTCACCAAATCCTTTTTGATCAAAGCTAGCATCGAGTGTCGTATGCCAAAGTGAACCTCTCACTGTGTGCAGGAATAAACAGTGCCAGGATATCCTTAGAAATTAGAGTCAAAAGACCAAAATCACTCATGTCAGTGGGGCTACAAGATAGTGGGTGTTTATTATGAGATGGGCGTTATCAGGTCTCAAGTAAGCCTAATACACTCTGATATCTTTGCAACGTGGCATACCGGGGCCAGACCTTTCATATTCAGTGACAAATTCGTTATTTCATTGATGGCAGGCACGGATAATAGCGCCAGGGGATCGAAGACTCGTACCATATTTTCAATAAATGAAAAGTTTATAAGGTTATGAATAGTAGAAGTGAACTCTTTGTGCGGATCGTCACGGCTGATTGATTCTTCATTATCAATAAATGGGGTGATGATCAAACCTGTCAAAAGGGACCATCTCATCTCTCATCCATGTACATTAGTGCAAAATAGTCAAAAATACCTCCATCAGTTTGGAGAGTTGAACAATATCACCGCATCAGCTTCGAGCACTGTATTTAGCAACTTACACTGCAGGGTAAATTTGTGGTGTTTTGACCTAACTAGTGGTGTATACATGTAAACCCATGAAGACAATGCTACTATGCCCCTGGATGTCCCTTTTGAGATGCTCCCTCAACTTCGTGACCACTAAAGAAAGAAGACTTTCACTCAACAAGAGCAGACATGCTCATAGACCCATAAATCATGATCAAGGCAATCAAGACTTTTTCACTTTCGGATGAAAAGAAAAAAATTCTGTGTATAGGCCTATATTTATTTCAGCTGATACTAGTGTTAATGTAATGTTTCCCTACCAGATTGAAGTGTTGTGATTCAAGGAGTCATCAACGCAGAAATGTTTGGAAGCTATAGCTTCACTTCTCTACTTAAAGTGTGTACAACAAGGACAAGGCTGCGTCAGGACACATTCTCCATGAACAGAAGTAATTCACACCAATACCCATTTCTTTTACTGTTTTTGCTAGCACGCTAACTGGGTGTGAACGACTATCACAGATGTAAACATACCATGGTAATGAAGTATCACGGCACTTTTCAACAATGGACTGTATATCATAATCCCAAGGGTCATCCAAGTAGAGTGAGCCTACAGTATTAATGTTAGTGGTACAGGTTCTTTGAAGAAAGAGGGCAGTATAAGCAAGTGCTGTTTAACGGTATTTATCCAGGTCTCTATAGCATGATTGTAAACAAACTACTGAAGTGTGACTGGCAGAGGATTAGGAGAAACTGCTAGTTCCATCTATTAGGAAACGAGTGAATTACAACAGAGTTTTAGAAGCATAGTGACTTACCTTTTATAAAAATCTCACTTCCTAAATAAGGCCCTCCATTTCTTTCATGAACATATCATATACATCGTCCTTTGTTTGTGTCGGAACTGCTGCAGCCGGTTTCGATGACGGCTTTGCCTCCTCTTCTTTTCCTAGAATAATACAATGTATAAGATTGAAGATAATAAACTGAAACATATCCAGAGCAGGTCTTTTTGAATAAAAAAATACTGTTTCCTACCATAAGGACAGGAAATTTACAGATGTAACACATCATAACAGAATGAAGACATTCCTGACATCCTGTCAGAAGTGATAGATAAGAAGAAGGCCTCACACTCACTTGGAATTGTTTTTGAAATTGTCTTCTGTTTGACATCCTTGACAGAACGCTTGACACGTAACGATGTCGGAAGGAATTTCGTCACATCACCGACCAAGTTCTTAATTTGTGGCTTTGCCTCGATTGTAGCGGCATTCTTTTTATCATCTTCTTGTGCCTTCAGGGGAGGTTTCATGATGTTTGGTGGAGCACTGAGGACATTTGGATTGGTGCCATGGGACCCTGTGCCTTGTTGTGGAGGGGCTCCTGGTGGTGGTATGCCTGGGGGTACACCAGGTGGAGGTCTGATTATCCTTGGTGGAGGCATACCTGCAACAAAGGAGACAATCAACTAGAATCCACCCCCTCTAAAATGCATGGATAAGAAACCATGTTTTTGAAAAGGCAGTGTAGCTATCGACTGGGGATCGAACCAGGAACCTCAGCAGTGACAGGCACTGATGTACGCTGTGCCACTCTGACAGCCCGAAACACCCAGTTGTCCATTGAAGACGATGATACTTTTCTGCTACTCAAATGACTGTTGAAGAAAATTGCTAACAACCTAATGAGATCCAAAATTACATACCAGGCGGTCCAGGAGGTAACCTGGGTGGAGGACCCCTCACATTTGGTGGCAGACCTGGAGGTGGACCAGGTGGCATACCAGGTGGTCGGCCAGGAGGTGGACCTGGTGGCAACATCCTTGGGGGACCACCAGGACCACTTCGCAGTGGGGGAGGTCTAAACATTATTGGCGGTGCTCCTGGTGGAGGGCCTGAAAAATGAAAATAAATGATACTGGTACTCGTCCTGCAGTATTTCCCTATCCTGAACATTGACTTGTAAGGGAGAAGAGGTAAGTCTCAGTGGTACTATTGGGTCGCAAAGGATTGGGAAGTCAAAGTAAGCAACTCTATCTACAAGGTTACACTCTGGTTCAATCCTGAAATGTGGCTTTATGCAATAACTCAACTGCATTGCATCATAAAACAATTCACAGTGATAAACCTTGCACTGCCTTGTCAACACATCAATCAGACTAGTATAGACTTACCAGGAGGACCTCCAGTTGGTGGTGCTTGAGGCACAGCAGACGCTGAAGTCTGTGCCGTTCCAGTCTGTGCAGATGAAGCAGGGAGTGTTTGAGTTGGTGCCTGACCAAGGATTACAGGCTGCAGCCCTGGAGGCCCATCAGCAAGATGACTGAAATCCTGTTGGCCATATGGTTCTTCATCTTCTGATTCAGACACTGTTTCAGATTCAGATGTTTCAGTCTCGTACTGAAAGAAAACAACTCTAATATAAGGAATAAGGACATTTTCAGACACCATCATTGGATTTTTTTCAGCATGCATGTTATAATCAAAGCTACATTTGGGTTTCAGCTCAGTCTTTTCTAGAGTTTCAGATTGTAAAGTTCCAGCCTGAAGAAGACCCCGGTTGGGGTCGAAAATTTGCAAACATTCTGGAAATTGACTTTTTATTTATCAAAGCCTTTGTGCAGTGGGTTTTTAATTTTTTGTGCTCCCGAGCCCAGAATAGGGCCTGGTTGCACCAGCTCTGCTCAAAGTTAAGTTTGAGGTTGACCTCAACTAAGTAATATGATTTGCCATTACAAGTTGAGGTTGAGAACAACTTTGAGGTAAGCTTGAGCACAAAGTCGACCTTAAGTATGACTGGTGCAACCGGCCCTAAGTATAAGCCTTCTCACTTCCTCAGATTCTGAACTAGGGGGCTCTTGTTCCTCTTCTTTAGGTTCCTTAAGGTCCTTGGTACGAGATCCATCAGGGATTTCCTGACCAGCCAACTTCAGCATCTTTATCTGTAGAGGTGTCGGTGCACCTCGTGCCTTGGGTAGATATTTGCGGATTAATGCCTCCTTCTCCTCCTCTTCTGTCATTTTACGTGGTTCCTCAGATTTGAGGATCTTCTTTCTTCTTCTCACTGGAATAGATGCAAACTGTGGAGTAAGCTCGGCTCACAAATACCACAGAATCACATTTTTCACTTCTCATGAATAATTTTTTTCACTTTCACAATGCAATAAAATTCAGAGGGAAAGCAGAATCACAAGTAAGAACAGAATTAGCCACATTTACCAACTTTGACTTTGACCCTCCGCCGCCTCTGCACCCTGACACGTTTGGGAGCAGATGCAGGAGTCAACTCAGCATCTTTAGGTTCTGTGGTGTCCATGGGTTCCACGTCCTGGGCACCTAATGCCAGGTATGCTGTCAGAAAATAATGAAGCGATAAACAGCATTAATAACAAAGTAGAAACTCTTCGTTTGGATTAGTGACATACATTCTTACTGAGAGCACTTTTGCAGATGCCAGCTCACTATGTCGATGAAGGAAGTCAAATTCAATCCCAAGTCACCATGCCATTACAGGGTTTGACATAAGCCAAGGCCATTTTCCAAAACACCCTTGCTGGCCCTCTATTCTAATCCAAAGTGATTGTTGTCCAAGGTCATGGATGGTCAATTTCAGCTGGACCCAGTTTATTATCACATTAATCAAATGAAGGCACACAATAGGCCAAGGGTCAGCCAGCCATGGCCCTGGACACTTTAGAGGGCCAGCAAGGGTGTTTTGGAAAATGGCCTTGGCTTATGTCAAACCCTGCCATTAAACCTCACTCCTGTCGTCAGGGGCAACAAAGAGTGTACGAAGAAGGTTAAGCTGATTCTTTTGGAAGGATTCTCTCTGGGAATACAGACCTTCTTGAGGCTGGTGTGCTTCTGTAGCCATGTCTGTGTCACTGTCACTGAGCTGCGGCGGTGGTCCTGGAGGTGGCCCAGGCGGTTTGTGTCTCTTTGGTTTCCTTGGCATGCTGAAAGATAAAAAGTACTTTTCAAAAATAATGTACTGTACAGACCAAGAGCGGAATACAACATACATGTCCATACAATGAACTCTGTACAGAAGGTGATAGAATAGTATGAACAGTAATTTTGAACCAAACCTGATTGTCTAATGAAGGCCATCCTTTTTACTGTAGATACAGCTAAAAGTTGGAATCATATTACTCTATCTCATGGCAAACTTGAGGACATACAGTAAACATCGCATAAGTCGGATGCAAGTGGGCCAGCAAATTTTGTCCGACTTAGAGAAAATCCACCTTATGTGTAAGTCGGATTTTCTCCGACTTGCGTGTAAGTCAGATTTTTATCCAACTTAGACGTACAAGTCGGAGAAAATCTGACTAGTGCGACATTGGTAATGAACTCCAGAATTGCCAAAAAGATCGGGACCATATTCATGGTGCACACTTAAGGCTACCTGCTCTAAGGGCCCTCTAAAACTATTGTGTTGAGAATAACAAAAATAGATTAAGAGGACACTAAGAGTATAGTCCTAAGTGTGCTTCATGAATAAAGCCCCTGCTTCCCGCCCTGCTTACTTGTCGATCTTGATGGCGCATTTCTTCTCAGAAACGCGACAGCTGACAGAAATTGCCGATCATAGTCAACGGAAAAGTGTTCCTCTTGGCAGTTTCAAATGCATTTTTCCAATGTTGTGAATGTGTGTATTACCGTATTTTTCGGACTATAAGGCGCAGCCTTTTTCCTTGAAGAAGGGTCTAAAATTGGGGGTGCGCCTTATAGTCAGGTGCGCCCTATAGTCAGGAAAATACGGTAGATTGTGTGCACAGCCTATGCTCATCCGACTTAAGTGACAAGATTTTAATGGAATGTATTACACTGGGACTCAAATTTTCATCCGACTTAGGCGAAAATCCAACTTACAGAATCCGAGTTATGCGATGATTTTTAATGGAATTAACGTTGGAAAAAATCAGGACCTCGGGAGGTCATCCGAGTTTTGTGATTATCCGAGTTATTCGACTCCGACTTATGCGATGTTTACTGTATCAAGATTACCCCCACCCACCCACCTACCCACCCATGGACAATTGGAAAAGGAGGTGCAATTGATGAGGCCTCTTTATAAACTACCTTAGCTCAAAGCAGTGTGTACTTACTCATATGCAGATGTTGTTTTAAGGATACCATGAAGTTGTTTATTTTGCTGAAGTGTCGGTAATGGGATGTCACTGGGCAGTGGAATCTGGGCAGGGGCTACAAGGTAAGTAATATAACAGCTGAAAATCTACCCACAGCTTTATCCTGCAAGCAGGTTTATTTTTTAGCAGAGTTGGTGAAATGCTTCAAGAACAATGTGATTCACTCACCAACATTTTCTGATGGCATATCAGGGATAGGGATCTGATCAAGTTGAACTCTTTCAGTGAATTTGACTTGTTCTGAAAGGAAAAATTAGAATCAAACAAACGTCTTCCATGGCTCCTAATTTCAAATGAGTCACCAAATACTAAACCTTCAAAGAAAGGCACTTCTTGAGATAATTTTTTTTGTGAAAATAGATTAACCCTAAAAACACGTAGCCCAAATCTCACAATTATGGTATCAAAGGAAAGATCATCAATGCACTTTCCAAAGAATATGAATAAATGAGAGGTTTTGATTCAGCTGGAAAATCAAATGACTTCCAGCAGAACAACAGCTTCAGCTAGTTACCATAATATGTAATTAATTTTGTCCTCTTCTTATCATAATCAATTTCAGCTTTCCGCAGTTCGAGGGCATATTCTGGGTCTTCTTTTTCCTGTGACAAAAAAGAGACACTGAAGTCTAAGATAGTAAGTACACCTATCTTGAATTAATAGTGCAATATGCAGATCTCCAATTGGAATATGAATAAAGTTGTCTAGTAGAAACAGGGCCTACCGGTACTTACATAGAGGTGTAACACTCGATCAAATGTCTCCTTAAGTTTTTTTCTCTTGTCCTTCAAAACTTTCTCATTCAATGATGGAGGTGTAGTGGGATCATATTCTGATATCAAGAACAAAATGAGGATTACATTAACCCTTTCGCTGCGTCAGCCATTATTACACAATGCCACGCAGTGCTACGCCTCAGTTCGTCGGTGGAGGCACCTCCCAATGGCGCCAATACAATTCAAAAGTGTCGCCATCTATTGGTTCCTGATCAAACTAATTTTTCCCAAGTGCGTATACCATTTTTAAAGATGCTACGGCCAGTGCGTGACAAGTATCAAAGCTGAGGGGCATGACGTGCACTGCACGTCACCTGCACGGGACTGCGCATGTGCCATGACGTGTATTGCACGTCAAACGCAGCAAAAGGGTTAATAGATGAACACAAGGTCAAAAAATATGACTATAAGACTGTGGTTCTGTGAGTCTGATCATGCTGATCTGTCTGCATCAAAAGTCATGAATTTTTAAAACGAAAAACTGGCCACTTTTTATACTCCTCCTGTTTTCCCTCACCCATTTGATCTATGTTTTCCATCTCCTCCAATAAATTCATAGGATCTTTGCCCTTCAAGACGGCCTGCCGAACCATCATTCGCTGCTTCTTGTTCTTCTTCAGTTCTTTTTTTCGGGCTTCCTTTCCTGTAGCAAAGAACAAGCAGATATGGTAATGGACGGTTTACACTGATAAAAACTTTGACAGGATAGAGGATTCTACATACATGCATGACACATTGACAGACAATCACTACGGTACACGACTGTTAGAACACAATAGGTCTTTTGACTGCTTGCTCTCCAGTCGCCTGTCCAATTCTCCGCGATTTGATTGGCTACTTGGACCCGTATGACGACATACTAATTTGCATATGATTGGATCTTTAGTCAAAAATTTACTGGTTACGGGAATGAGTTAATAGAAGTAATTAAGCTGTCTGCTTTGTTTCTGGTCAGCTGTAGTGAAAGTGGAGTCCTAAATCTATGTAACAGACAAGAGCAATTAGTGAGTTCTGAAACGTGTGAGGAATGATTGACAAGTTTGTTCAGACAACGCATATTTCGGCTTTGCTGAGGGTAGTTTCCCCGATCTTCCAACAGTAAGACAAACCTTTTTTCGAATAACTCAACGTTGTTACACAGATCACTTCTTTATGATTGATATTAACCAGGTAGGCGAACAATACAGGCCGCAGGAAGTTCTAATAACTCATTCCCAGGTTGAAAATTTTTGGTAGTTTCCGCGTTAATGTACTATTTTTAGACCGGAAATCCCCGTTTGCTTGAAGCTGCCGATAGAGGACGCGGCGGTATGGATTCCAGTTCTAACAGTCGTG
>NMRB01000018.1:373803-390892 GCA_002633025.1 Notospermus geniculatus | reverse complement strand
AAAAAATATTGAGTTGAGAACCGAGCGCCAAATTCGGCATTATTGGTTCTATAGACAATATTGGGCGATTTTAATGTAATGCAGGAGGAAACCGGAGTGCCCGGAGAAAACCTGCGCTGTCAGAGAGAGTCGCCCTCTCTATCACATGAGACACGGACCCGACTGGGAATCGAACCCGCGACCTCAGAGGTGACAGGCGCCGATGTTTCCATTGCGCCACTCTGACAGAAGAGCGGTGGGTGAGGTCGCCTCGGCGAATCAGAACGCCGGGATGTTTCACGTGACGGATCGGCATCAATCAATACATTGCTGTGTACGCGAGATCGCCGTGACCACAGCCTGTCATCACGCATGCATGAACACACCTAGGCCTACTGTACTGTCTATCATGTCATGTCGATGTCTAGACCCTACTTCATGTACTTTGTATCATCAGTAGGCCTACACCATGTACACTGCATGCAGCCGTTATCATCATTCATTGTGTGCATTGGATGCACACGGAATGTTGTAGGCCTATCCTCATGTCCTCCATGCCTCGTCAATGTTGAGAAAGAGAGAAACCTTTCATTTACTGGTGCAAGAAATGAAGCGTTCATACAACTTACGGGCTTGATCAGTGGGATTCATGTACTTCCCACTTTTAGTGGTATTAATCGACCTTCGCCCCATCGCAGTTCTCGTTCAAACAGAATAAAGCCAAGGAATAAAGCGGGGATGATTTTGTGTGGTTGATTCACCAGGCATGCCAAGTGCAAAGCATCTCTGATAGGTGGCAGCAGCTGACGGCGAAGTAGACTGGTCGCCTGCTCTCGTCACTTGCGGTGCGTTACGAGGGAAAAGGATCAGTCTAACTTTTTGGTTCCAAGCTTTGCCGGTTCCGTAGCTGTGGCGCCCTGACGTTAGTCACGTGCAGGTCACATGTGAAACTGGGAATCCCCATCGCCATGACCATGCCATCATGCATGTCATGCACTTCCTTGTCCACCATCCATTCCATAAATCCATGTGTCACAGTACGTACAGGGGCGAGGGGCAAGCAGCAGGTTGAATTCACCAATCAATCATACATGCATAGGCCTAGGCATATGACCTGATGATGACCTGATGACACTGTCACTGCATATGTCATGCCTGGTGTATTTCATTGTCATGCATGCATGTGTTGTACAGGAGGGCCTATATGATGTGTAGATCGTTAGCTAAAGCCGGCTATGCATTTGCCTATGCCATGCATAGGGATAGGCTAGGCCTATGGCAGAGTAGGGCCTAGGCCTAGGCGTAACAACAGGCTGTAGAAATTCAAAATGTGTAGCTAGGGCCTACCAGTAGGCCAACATTGGCAGTTTTTGCCAACCTGTGAGTGTTGGTCCAGCATTGGCTAGCACTGGCTAGCATTTGTTGTTTTTCCAACCTTGGCGTGGCGTTGGCCCAACATCGGCAAGATTTATTGTTTAGGCGAACTGCCAAATGCTGGTCTAGCGTCGGCCCGACAACGGGCCACGACGGTGGTCCCCAGGTGGCATACAAGCATAAGAATGAAAAAAAAATATGAAATTGACAAAGGACATCACTTTTCTTTAGCCGGTGTTTGCCAGTGTTGGGCCAAGGTCAAGCCGGTGTGCAAGATGACGTCGGGCCAACACTGGCAAACATTGGGCTGACTTTTGCCGACGTTGGCCCAACGTTGTAAGCCGACTTTGGCCATTGTTGACCCAACATTGGCCCAAGGTTTTGTGGCCGGCGGGGTAACCATACGTTAGGCCTAGGCCTAGCTCACAGTCACAGTCACAGGCCAACCGGGCGTAGGCCTACCGGTAGGCTAGCCTAGGCCTAGGCCTAGTTTGTAATTGTCGTGTGTGATGTGTCACCTTGAAATCATGAAAAATAGGCCTAGCCTAGGGCTAGGGGCCTAGGGCCTAGATTAGCCTTATGTGCCACAAAAAACTGCCCCCCACCCCCAACCCATCCTATGGCTATGCCCCTGATATGGTGGGAATCTAGGCCTAGCCCTACCAGTAGAGCCTATTAGCCTAGGCCTGCGTAATGCCTCCCTTGTAGGCCTACTGCATTGTTTGTCATGGTGATTGAGAAATTAAGGGGTATAAGCACTACGGTAGGCCTGATCCTAGAAATTGTATTTTGTTATACCTTTCAGAATGCCGTCCACAGAAACTAAGCCACTCTTGTTGCCAAGGGAATCGCCATATGAAAAACGAAAAAGGGTTATAGCAACAACATGCATTTTGACTTTACACACCCTCCATTCAGTAGCTTTCTGGACCATGTTCCTTCAGCTGTGGAGTTTCCTGAATACCCTGAAAAAATCCTTAAATTATATGCAAGATGAGATGCCAAGCATTGTCGTTCTTTTATTTCAAGGTGAGAATCATCATCAATGTATCATGATGAGAAATGGAACCGATATGTTTCGGTTGCCTTTGGTGCCATACTCCACGACAGCGTTGAAATTTTTTGACGTCATTGGACGAAAATTTTAACACTGCCATCGACGCTAGATCGCCATCTTGAAAACCTTGACGTCATCGTCGGCGGGCTGGTCCATCACGTGACGCGAACTTCTTTTTCAAAATGGTATTATTTCCAGAAAACAGTATTTATCTTGTCGAAAATGAAACAGAATAACTTTATTATTACTTTATATGTACTCCCACCGACGTTTGTATCACTATATACCTTTTTACACCTATCTTCAACGATCTATATTGTAAGCGTAGAAAACGAGTGATGGGGTGACCGCTTAACAATGGGAAGAATTTCTACTGTTCGCTCCGCGCTCGCACTACTTTTCTAGATGGAAACCTAGCGCCGATACTAGTGGTGATATACTCTGATATCGCCACCTAGCGTCAAGTTTGCTTTGGTGCAAGACTGACTCTGACTTTTGACTGATCATTACCATAAGTATGCACGCTTTCATAAACCTTATTGCCCTGAAAACGTGGGCAACACTTTGGCTGAGTAAATGTATTATTCTGCTGTTTGAACGTTTGACACAATGGCATTGCATGTAAGAGTAATGACAATGCAAATGTGCAAAATTCATTATACTTCAAGCTCGTTTCTAAATGTAAAAATGATCCATACATGTTGCAGCTGTGAGCTATCTTCTGCTGCCAACTGTTGGAGGAATCTTAGGAGATGTAACACTTGGGCGGTACAAGGCAATATTTATTGGAGCAGTCAGTGAACTCATTGGTAGGTTACTGTTGATTTTTCATCCACTGGATTTGTTGAACTAAATCTTTTGTGAACTCGTGAACAACTGCAAAAGAGGAAGTCGAAGAGTATGAATCAAGCTTGACAAGACTTGGATGATATCTGCTTTAGACAAGAAACCAGTTTACTTTTTTGTGCAGTATTGTTAACAAGAAATTTCTCACTTCGTACAGGTACAACGTTCTTCCTTATCATAGCGGGAGTCCAAAAATGGGGGACAATATCTCCTCCTGTTTCAGTGAGTGTTCTGGTTTCTGATCTTTTCTCTTGAACAACACAAATCACAGTTGTCATTTTAATCACAAACTACACCTGGGCTAAAATGGCCTTTCATAAAATGTCAGTGCAGGGGAGATATAGTGATGTAACAATCTGTCCTTCCTGAAATCAACCACATTCTATTCTACTTGGCTGTTTGAACCATTTTGCTAAAGTGATTTTGCCTACAAAAAAAGACATATGATATGAATGACAACCGTGGGAAATGTACCGGAATTCTACTGACATTTAATAATTCTCAGAGACATGACTGAGAAAGATGTCATGACTAAGATAACAATCATGACTGATTGAAGTACTGTCTGCTCAACCCATTTGGTCAAACTGAACTTTCACGGCTACTTAATTTTTCGTGGCTTCCTCATTACAAGGCCTCGGCTTTTATATTTTTTGGTTTACGGATTTTTCCCTGAGAAAGTAGGCTGGGTGGTCAAAATAAAAATAAAATTGTCTGGTGTCCAATTTTATTTTTACTTTTAATCAAGTGATTCTTTGTTATTTCATGAAAGTTCGGAGGTTGAAATCAAAATCAAACTGCTTGTATATCCATGGTCGAAAGTTTAATAAAAAATAAAAACTCACATATCGACGTCATTAGGCCTAGATGGCTCAGTCTCATCCATGGCGGCCATGTCATCACCCATGGATGTATAGTCAATGAGGTAGACAATGAAGTCGTGTCAGTCAGATTGTGGAAGACTAGAGTCCGTGAAAACAAACTAGGCCCCATCGTAAAAACGGCAGCCAAATTTTTTTTCCTCCAAGTTTTTTCAGGTTTGTAGAGCATGATCGGCAGAATTAATAAAGAAAAAAGGTCCATTGATCAGAAACATTGGAATTTTATTTCCGAAAATTTTTTTTCACATGTGTCAAAATTCCCCATCAGCAGTAGGAAAAAACGTGAAAAAGTTTTATTCTGTTTTGAGAATAAGTACGTCAGCGGATCCGTAAACCAAGAAATATAGAAGCCAAGGCCTAACTATTAAACCACAATATTGGGATAATAGCTCATTGACTTCTGGGATTTTGACTCGAAAGTGCCTGAGCAAGCCCCCGGTGGGGTCGAAAATTTGCGAATATCAAAGGCAACTTTATTTATAGCCTACTGTGTCATTTTGAGTGTCGTTTTTTTGTGCTTCATCCTGTTTGAATCGCATATCTGATTCTAAAGTACACAGTAGATTTGAAATGTACCTAGTCATTATATTGTCTGAGTGTTTCCCACCTGCCTGGCTCTGAGGCAAGGCCATCTCTTGGGAATGAAAACCACAACCGTCACAATATTAGGCCCATTCGAGTAACCTCTAGACCTTCTGAATGTCATTTGGTCACATTTTCTCATCTGTCACTTTCAGTTTGGTTTAACTATTGGAGCTCTTGTCTTCATTGGCCTTGGAATGGGATTCATCATGCCGAATGTGGTAGCTTTTGGTGCTCAGCAAGTAGACACTGGGAACTTTGGGCATGTGCAGAGTTTCATGATATGGTAAGTGTGGCAATGTTCAAAAATGTTGGTTCACCTTCTCTGAAATTGAGGGTGTCAGTGTCCATTCTCCCCACTTAATTTATGCACCATTCATTAATATCAACAGAAATTTTTTACTGGAACACTACACATATGTGTGGCGGTCTAGAAAAACCCGTCAGAAGTCGCCGAGTGATCAACAAGGGCTGTCAGATTGCCCGTGCATTGATCTGCTACTGTTCACCTGTTACGTAGTACGTTTCAGCTATTGAAATGTGCGGGTTCACCAAGGCCATTAACACTTTCCTCAAGCGCAACATCCGACGGGTTTTCCTGGACCGCCTCACGTATTTGATCAGTCTTTCACACAGGCATTAAGTCTTCTCACCCCGACGATGTCATACATGAACTTAAACTTTAATCCTTCCTTGGTTTTGATTTACTGTGCATCTACCGGTATGTTGTAGTCATTCATAATAATAATGTAATATTGTTCAGGAACCCCCCTTATCTTCCTCCCCAGGTACACATGGTGTCTAAACCTTGGCCAATTAATAGCCTACCTTCCCATGGCCTATATCCTACTTGACGACAGAAATAAATATGATGGGTATCTGATTGCCGCTGGCATTCAGGTATTTGCAATGGCATTGTCTATTGCGGTGTTCATATTTGGGAAACCTAAGTACAGGATGATGGAACCTGAAGGTAAGGGCATAAATTGCGGTGAATAGAATAGGGTCTTCTGTGGTTTATTTTATTGATCCTATTATTCTTGACAGTGACATCAGTGCCTTCATCTTTCTTTTAAATCTTGCATACCACACAATATTTTGGATGTTTTCCAAGAATGTCAGTTGTTTTATATCCTAATGATTCAACGAACCAAAAATGGATGCTTCAGTCCTGACTGATGCTGTCCTGATCTTTCCTAATACATTGTATTATTTCCATGCCCAGATATGCTGTATAGTCCGATACAACCTAGAGGTGGACCAATGGAATATGGTCCAGTGGTTAAGAGCGACACACATGTAACTGTGGTTACATATGTAACTGTGGTTACATGTTCTGCTTTAGTGAATCAGATGACTGGGGTTACAAATAAACATTGGCCAATATACTGTTCTCAGCCAGAAGTTTGTGGTCAAAATTGAATGTTCCATTTCCTCACTTCCACATTCCTTTGGTCCACCTCTACATGTAGGTTGTGTCGGACTATACTTAGAAACGTTTTTGCTTTAGGGAAGAAAACTCTCTCACAAATGGCTGCCACTGTCAAGGAACGTTTGTGTTGTCAGAAGAGTTATGAAGTTCATTTTGGAGGGATCAATTATGACAAGAAAGTTGCAACACTAATCCTGAAACAGGTCATACTGCTGACGGTTCTCTTTTCACTACTTATTTCATATGAAGGAGTCTTCTTCCAGGTAAACCCATGAATAGTATGGGCTATAAAATCATAATGTTCTTTGGACCCTTAATTTAGTGGTTCTCATGTGATGGAATGTCCAATACAACTTCCTTCAGTTTCGTAACTTGCTCTAACACCAAGCTGAAGAGACATCTTTAAGTTATTTTAGAAATGTAGTAAGTAACCAGGGCATCTTTTTCTACAGATCTTCCCATTTTATAATTTCAGCAAACAACGTCATATTTGGATCAAGCAAAAATATTGCGTAGCCCTCCAGAGCTACCAAAGGGCATGATGTATGTCTTCAATCCTCTGGCTATGCTTGTTGCGGTGCCGATCTTGTCTCGGTTGAATTATTATGATGATACAAATCCAAGATATTTCGTACGATTGGGTAAGTAAAAAAGTGTCAGCTTGGATTCAATGATGTCTGGGTCTGTCGTCGGTGGTAGTTTACCAATGATCTGCTCGCGCAGAACTTAAAATACATGTCTCATTACTTGTCTTATACTTGTCTTATTACTAGTATATTTTCATTTTTTCAAATATTGCAGCTATTGGCGTCACCTTTGGATTCTTCTCTGCTCTGATGGCTGGTTTGGTTCAGATTACCGCTGATCAAGCTCTTGATGCAAATAATGTAAATACGACTGATATGTCAATTTGGGTGCAAGTGCCACAGTTTGCATTTGTTGGAATTGGCGAAGCTTTCACTGATGTGGCAGGTCAGTCTTGAAGCAACATTTTCCACCTCCCGAGGCACCTCCCATCTGTTTGCCTCTTCCTCACTCAATACACCCACATGACTCCCAGACTGTAAAGCAATTTGCAGTTGTTTCAAGTTCATCATGAAATTTACTCCTGCAAATGCAGTTCTATCTGCTCCTGGTTCTGCTCTGTACTCCATTACTGGAAAAATACATGTACAATGTATTGTGGTGGCAGGTGCCATTCTGGCAGCACGGAAGTCCCGATGGCTTTCTGTGTATAAAATAAAATGGTTCAACCACTGGCATTCTATTCAAAATTGGAACCACCTTCGAAGCTAATCAGGCCAGAGAGCATCGTTTGGTTCTTTTGTTTGTAGGGTATGGTATACCGGTAAATATAAACTCCATAAATGTGTGTACATGCATGGTACATGCTGTGTAGACTATGGTAAATGGTAGTCATGTATGATAGTCTGATTTGATTTCAGGATATGAAATTGCTTATGCAGAGAGTCCTCCAGGAATTGAAGGCATGATGGTTGGAATGTTTGCGTCATGTTTTGGTGCAGGAAGCTTGATTGGATCTGTTCTGTACTATTTTCTTCAACAGGATAGTAAACATGGTAAGTAAGAGCTCAGCATAAGGACAAATCAGGATTTTGGAATGGGGCATTCCCACAAATTTCTGAACCAGGGTGCCCACTTAAAGATAATGTATCACGACTTCATTCAATGTTTGTAAACATGGATGTTTACATTATGTTATTTTGGACAAATTACTCATAAGACAAAGAAAGCCTAGACATAAACAAAATGTAAATAAACAATGAATTTCGTGGCCCGCGAAAATACCCGTGATACATTATCTTTAATGTACATTTCTATCCAATTGCCGTGATGATGTTCTCTTTCTTTTAAGCAGGAGTGGAATGGGTATACTTCACATTTGCTATACTGACGATTGCCATGGTACCACTGATAATTGCCTTCAGTCGATCTTACAAAGTTGGAAAGTACAGGAATTATCGCCAGCAGACAATAATTCAGGACTCTCGAGCTGGTGTATTCTCTGAAGATCGCAATGTGCACCATACCAGTCTTGATGACAGTGACGACGATTCCATTTTTAGTGGAACTGACAGGGATATTTTCAGTGACTCCGATCTTTCTTCTCGGATATGAATTATGGATGAAAAAACATGAGTCTGCATATCATAAGTATCAATCTGTGAACAGCAGGCAGAGATCAAATTTCTGCCTGCTGACAATTCAAAGGTCATCTTATTCCTGAATTTTTAGCCTGAAACAGTCGTTGTTAGAATGCATTCAAGTTTCATCTTCTTGGTTGTTTTTGTTTGATGCAAGAATTTGGGACATTGAACTGAAAAATTTGAATTGATGCCTGACGATCGCCGTGGCTTTGGGGATTGTATGGCTTAAGAAGCATTTTATGAACAAAAGTTGATAAACTTGTATAATTCTTGGAATTCATGTATATTTTTGACAGTGAATCATAGTACATATTTAATGTCCAGTTTAATGAACACTCTTTTTGCTATGAAGTGATTTTCATTATAAAATGGTGCTTTTTAAGAATTTTTATATCGAATTCTTATTTGTTGCCAAGGAACAAGTTATACAAGATTTCATACTTAGAAGATGCAGTGAATAAATGTGACCCGATCTGCCAAACATAGGCGCAAGTCGCAGTGATCATCGCTGGCCATCAGTTTACTCAACTATTGTCGCTGCGGTCCACTGCTATTGTCAAACCACAGAAACGTACATCTCAACTGATTGTGCTGCAAGGCCATTAACCCTTTCCTCGTTTGCGACCTGCGCCTATATTTGGTAGATCGGGTCACAAATGCTGAATATGAGTTATGCAATGAGGAACCGGACGAACTAACGTCACGACGTGGCGCTGCGATCGATGAGACCGAAGTTTCTTTTTTCAACGTGATTTCCAGTCATTTCCATTAACTTCTGGCGTGAAATCAACCCATTTTTTTCAGTCGCATGACATTAAAATTTACACCATCTTGTCGCGGATGAAAATTTCTAAAATTCCTTTGCTTTTTTCCTTAAAATAAAGGGGTAAGATGGCAATAACGGCAACGTCTTTATCTCATTTTTTCCTGTAGAAAAATGTACAGCAGATTTTTTCATGATGCAACGTCAGCACATAAAACGACGTCAATGACGTCGGTTTGGTCTCATCGATCGCTGCGCCGACCTGTCGGGATAAACGGCACGCGGGTTCCTCATTACCGGTAATATGAACACCACGGACAGTCATCAGCTATTTACTGTGGATGTTGGGGTGGGGTAACCGGTAACTACAAGAGCCTATCGATTTTGGTTGCCCTCCATTATCAAATATGGCCACCATCTTGAATTTGTGATTGCACCACCTGACTACACTGAATGTTGGTGCAGATCACACATCTTTCACTGAATGGAAGCTGAGGAAAGCTGCTCGCAACAGCATGGCTATCTTTAATTCAATGAATTTTAAAACTGCTGCCTTTGAAGTGTGACCAGAACATTCCTCTGAATATTTTATTCATGTACCGGTACCGGTATGGTACTGTTCTTTGTATATTGATAATAAATTTTTGTGGAGGAATTGCTCTCCATTTTATACTTGCCTCTGTGCCTTTGTTCCAACATGTCCAATGTTTCTCTTGACTGATCAGATTGATTCTCCAAAGATGGATGTGAATGATGGACGGATGTGAATGATGGAGACTGCCTCAGATGAAATCTTTCTGTTTCAAAATAGAGGATGATATGGAAAGATCACAAAGATATTCACTATCATCATTTGTGATTTAATTACAACATCTACATAAAAGATTCCGACAAGATGCAAGTCGGCCAATGAACTAACACCTATAACAGAAAGAAGCATACATTCAATATGCCAAGCTACACATGAATGGATTATGTACATGTACAGCAAGTGACTAGATTTGTGCTTTTAGCTTTCAAGGAGTTGGTTACGTACAGATGTACATTGTAGGGATCGCCTCAAAATAACAAATGTCGAAGAAGAAAGCGTGTCGGGAGTAGTTACCATACTTGTTCCATTGTCATAATGACATGAACATTGGATGAGAAAGCTAGCATGGGCATCATAAAAACTTTGAAGGGGGCAGACCTTTACGGCCAAGATTTTTGCTCAGACAATTTCGAAGTAGGCCTATAGTAGGCTCATGGGGTATTGTTTCAGAATTCCACCACATACAATCTGGGGAAAAGGATGGTCGTGTCGCTTTCTTTTTTGACAAGTTTGCTGCAGACGACTCACAACAGGATGTAAATATATCACACATGAAAGATCATCTCTTGTAGAGAGTGTTCTTTGATGACGATAATGATGATGATGACGATATATGTTTTTTTTCTCAGACATTTCACAGAGTTGTCTCCACAAAACTTGGAAAGAGACTACTCCAGTAGCTGTTGGTAAGCCATGACTACGAATCTGGACTGATTTTCACGCAAGTCTGCACAAGAACAGCTGCATAGCACAAGTCTACCGAATCTCCATTGATTCCTGTGCATCTCGAGCCCACATGACACAACAGGCCTGGCTATCCCAGTCCTGTCTGAACACGCGCACCCAAAACTGGATTCTGGAGCATTTTGCGGTTTGGTTTCCTCAAGCCAATGGCATGAATGGCTTCAACGCTGTTTTAATGAAGCATCCACATAATCAGTTTCCTCCACTCGATTTCTGTGTGGACGCTTCATTGAAATAGCGTCATAGTCACTGGGGTGCAAGATGCAAAGTATAGTGTACAACTGTCCGGATTTGGTGTGTACGTGCCTTAAAGTAACATGCCCTCAGTGCCAAGTTCAATCATACGGATGACATATTACACAGTTAGGTCCTCTGAAACCATCACATCACATGATCATGGGCATCACAAAGTCGGCCCTTAAACCATCGAGCTATTTTAACACCGATGTAAGGGAATCAATAGACAGCATGAGGCAGAAAATCAGCAAACAATCAATAATGATTATTATAGCTAGATTGATACACTGGGAGCTGAATGCATTACTAAGACTACTGCAAAAAGATCAAGTATTCATAAATGTTGTCTGTATTAATCTAATTATTGAGGCAATGGCAGTTTGCCTTCATTTCAGTAACATCTGTTTTCAAAGCAATTTAGAATGGGTAGCACAGCAGGAATGGCAGGTGGTGGCATGGGCACCAGCATGGAAATGCGTATGCCTAGAGTATTTCCTAAATCGACTTATGAACCTCCAAAAACTCTATTACCAGGTGAAAAACAAACACTGGCACTGGGACCCTGATTACTGCTGGCCCAGACAATAACATAGCAATAGGTTTCACCCCCCCCCCCATCCCAGTGACGTTTTCAGATATTGAGCTAAGAATCCAATTCATCAATTAAGGGGACAGGAATCACGTTGGTATTGATATCACACTAGGGAATTGCACTCGATGTCGCTGTCATCCAACACATACATTCTGTGATGTACCAAAATAATGCACACTTCAACTAGTTTTTGTCACAAACAAATCAAACATTCCATATTAAAAATTAAATCAATGGTATCAATAAATTGTCACCCCTAAAACTTAGATGACATACAGTCCAGTAAGATGGCAAAAAATGGAACTATTGACATACAACCTCCTTTCCATTTCATTCATCGTAAATACAACATTATTTTATGGACTACGTGTATTTTTTCAGGTAGAAATAAGTTCCTAATTAAAACAGAATCATGTAAGTCATAGATTCAGGTGAAGGGAAAAGATACACCTTGGAAATCAAACCTTAAACCAAACCCTGTATACATGTACATACATAAAAGCAATAAGCATTAAAATTCACGGTTATCATCCATAATCTCAAAGGGATACACTGGCAAGGTGGATTGCTCCACCAGTTGTTCTTCCATGCAGCCAATAACATCCAAAATTTAAACCACCAGGGCCCAAATTTTCAAAGCTGTTTTAATGCTAAAATGCATTTTAGTCCAGCACTTGCATTCTTATAGGCATGCAAGTGCTGGACTAAAATGCATTTTAGCGTTAAAACAGCTTTGAAAATTTGGGCCTAGATGATCATCCCAAAACATATTTCATTCATAACAGGATGCATCGATGATGATGACGACATCATGTGGACTCTGATCAACTGTCTTCCAAATACATACACAAAATGTTCATCTTTAGGATCAATGGATTCAACATTCAGAAAGTCACATACATACATCAAGAAATTCATCAAGAAAATACATGGCTCTTAAAGTTACAGTGCACATGTACATGTTTGGTATTACATGCAGCTTGATATTTCAATATCAAAATATCAATTAACAAAACCTGAATTTAGTCACATGCACCAGAGCAAAACCCCACAAAGCAGTAACGTATTCAGCTATCTGTAGTTACAGGTGTTCCTCACACTATAGCCGCAGCTAGCTTTTTATTTGGGGGGTGGGGGTGGCAAAACACCCCTTTTGCTATTTTGTGATCTTTTTAAAGCAAAAATCTGCATGAAAACATATTTGTCATTGTTTATTGTTCACAACAGGGGGGCAGGGTTCCTATGCTAGCTACACTCCTCCTCCTAGATAGCAGACACTGAAAAGTCAGCTATTCCTTTTCTTAGAACAAGTCCTGGAGATGTGAAAACAGTGAGCTTTACTACAAGCAGGGAGCCAAGCTCAATTGCAAAAACCAAATAAAAACACTGCTGTCATCATGTTTTTCTCAGTTTGCACATATATAAACAGGGCTCAAAGTTTACTTTTTTTCCTAGGCGCACTATGCGCCTAAGCTTTTTATTTTAGGAGAACAGAGGCAATTTTTAGGAGCACAATATTGATGATTATTGCTGACACACTCTACAGTGATGCACACTGCAGAGAAATGGTGCAAAATGTTGNCTATCTGTAGTTACAGGTGTTCCTCACTATAGCCGCAGCTAGCTTTTTATTTGGGGGGTGGGGGTGGCAAAACACCCCTTTTGCTATTTTGTGATCTTTTTAAAGCAAAAATCTGCATGAAAACATATTCGTCATTGTTTATTGTTCACAACAGGGGGGCAGGGTTCCTATGCTAGCTACACTCGTCCTCCTAGATAGCAGACACTGAAAAGTCAGCTATTCCTTTTCTTAGAACAAGTCCTGGAGATGTGAAAACAGTGAGCTTTACTACAAGCAGGGAGCCAAGCTCAATTGCAAAAACCAAATAAAAACACTGCTGTCATCATGTTTTTCTCAGTTTGCACATATATAAAGGACAGTGTCTAATCGTGACTAAAGGCTATTTTACTTTCTTGGTTAAACTGGATATCTAATTACCTGGACCAAGAGCATTCAAAGTTGCTGCATATTGGAAAGTTTCATCAAATTAACGACGCTGATTTATTAGCCCCATTACTAGTATTACACTTCCTTATCATATTGGGAAGGAAAAGTATGATGAGGTTGCCCCTGCCCTACACCAGGAACAGCTCACTGAATTACTACTGCTGCTCACCATGGTGCCAAATCAGCCATTAAGGGGGAATCGAGCATGAACACTCTTCCCAATGTGTCAGGCTGACATTGGAAAGCACCGTCAATATTCATCGCAGCAAATATTTGATAAGTACATATTTTCTGCATCTTAGAAATACTGACTCGAGAAAACGTTTTCATGTCATTCTTTACTTGGTTCAATATTCTGATTTTGTCGGTCATTTTCATATTCTACAAAGTCATCGAAAAGGCTTGGCCACGCCTCAGTATCATCGTAAGTGGTCAGATCATCCCCAATTACTTCGGTGAAATTCAGGAACATATCCCATGTGTCTTTTGGCACTCCACGGATGCAAGGATGCTGGTCGAGGAAGAATATCCATCGTTTAAGAATCTGGGGTTCAGTTTGTGAGAATACCAATTTCCATAAATCTCTTGCCAGGTCAACCGGTAAAGTTCTTTGCCCAGTTTCAGCATCTAAACCAAATTTGTAAGTCCACCTATAAAATTCCTTAAAAACATCTCTGTTTTGTACCTCCAATAACATATCAGGGAACTTGGACTGTATTCCCTTAATCGAGTCAGCTTTCAGAGCTTTACAGCCTGACACAAACTGACTGCGAGTAAAACGACACATTGTATCTGCCTGAAACTTCCAAGCAAGCACCAGAATACGAAAGTCATCAGGACTGACATCCAAATCTGAACAGAAGGATTCCACTCCCTCTGCTAAAATAACATCCTCATCAGGTTCCTTGTACTGTTCAAAAAGGGCATTAATTTTACTTTCAGAGTAGTCCTTAAGAGTGAGGGATAAACGTTTTGAATCACCACTTGATTTTCTAATAGGCGGCAATTTCGGATACTGGTAACTGGGTCGCTTCTCTGAATCGGTACGTTCAAATGAGGAGCTGTGTACTGTTGTTTTTGAATCAGGCATGTATGCTGGTTGCTGTGAGGCGACATGGTAGGATTGAGCGCTTCGAACAGATTCTGATATGCGTGGTTGTCCATTCTGAGCGGGATGATGTGGTTCTTCACAGGAGAAACACTTGCCCATTTGTATTATCCTCCTATTCCTTTATTCTATTGTATGATCTACAGAGAGGTGCAACTTTGAAACATCTATCTTCATTCCGCTTGAATCTGGATGGTAAAAAAATAGCAGATTTAGATGAAGTAACAAAATATGATTAGGTAGGCTAGGTGTGGGCTAAAAAATGGCATCAATTTTTCTACGATATTGGTATCGGGTCAAGTAGGGTACTATCGGGTCAAGTAGGATAGCGGGCCAACTGGTGCGAAGTTACGCATATGGACTCCATTGCCTCTCTGCACACACACTCTGACTCGGCTGGTTTACGGCGACGCCAATTGCCAGGAATGCAGGATGGAACTGCAATTTAATGGAAGGCTTGGCCCGCTTCTTTCAGGTACGTAGGCCTACGTACGGTAGCCTTTATTTTAGGCTTTAGCCCCTTCCTTGACTTGAGACCCGGCCGGTAGGCCTACGGTATCAAATCAATAATGATTTACATCATGACATGTAAAAGGGATCCTCTAGGGTAGGCCTACCTGCTTGCCACAATCACTACCCTTTGTGCACTGTATAGCCTTACGTGTATTAGGCGTACTGCGCGAGTACTGCATGTCATGCACTACTACTGACGTGACTCATGCACAAATACACACTGCACATGCACTGCACCTAGCACTAGGCCTGTGGCTACGCACTGCAGTGCTGCTGATTCGTCGGGGGACTGACTCTGTGTGTGAACTGTGATATCATCGGACCATTTTCAGCACTGTTTTTACACATCTGAAATAAAATAGAAGATGTTCATGGATAAACCCACACCTTTTCTTCCTTAGCGTCAAGGGCTTGGGGCTAAGCTGCCAATTTAACCCACAATTCGCGACTTCTTTGAGATAAAATACGTGACGTTTTGTTCCCACAGAAAAGATATGGTGGCCAGCCATTTACCGGAAGTGACGTAGCCAATCAGGCACAAATTAAAGGGAAAGTCCGCCCACTTCATGGGATCTTAGTTTAAAGCTTACTCGAAAGACGGCAATATTGTAGCACATGCGCCTCTGAGTCGTCAGTAGGGTTATTGGGGTTAAACTCGGGTTTTAAGGGCTAGGGTTAAGGTTAGAGGCTAAACATGTTTAACCCCTAGCCCCAACCCTACTTAACCCACGTTCTCAGGATGTTAAAGATAATGGCTCATATTCAAAGACTAGCAAATGCTTTTACTTCACATTTGTACAGCATAGCCTAGTGCATTTGTATTGCAAAATTCAAGTAAAAGCATTTGCTAGTCTTTATTCATATGACCCAATGTATTGCGGGCCACAAAAATCATTAGCGAGTTTTCGCAAAGCGCCCGAAACAACGCGAACGCCTATCCTTTTGTTCGGTGCTCTCCTCGCCGCATTGTACAATATGGGATTGGCGTTCGCGTTGGCGTTTCGGGCACTTTGCGAAAACTCTCTATTCTTTATCGCAGTGGATATATACCCGACCGTCGGTTCCCCAATTCATAAAATTTTCTTGCGGACCCGACTGAAACTTCAACCAGTCGGGTCTCCGATTCATGGAATTTCCTTGTGGAACCGACTGAAACCTCAATCAGTCGTGTCTCCAGTTATGAAAATTCTTGGGGAGCCGACGAGACTTAGGCCTACGCGACGGAAGTTCTCAGTCACCAAACTCTAATGATTCCCCCAAATGAACGCATAGGTCCCAGCAGCCTAGTGGTGGGCGTGCGTGGCTATCAAACTGAAGACCACGGGATCGAATCCCGTCACGACAGCTGCTTTTTTCTATCAATTTTTTTGTAGTTTTATTTTTTCTTGTCGATTTGTTATCAATATCGACCCCGATTTGTTATCAATATCGACCCCGCGTGACTATCAGAAAATGGTGAACAAAACCTTGCATTCTTGAGCCGAAATGATGAAAAAAATTAAGGCCCCTAGACCTCTGAAAAATATTTTTCATCAGACAGCAGCTGTCAACATTAACTGTAAAAGGAGAATATGGGGACAATGGACCCGGTCAAGAAAAAAATTAAACTGACCATTCCGATTATCATTTTAGGCCTTTGCACCCGCCTTTGCAGTGCGCACTTTTGAAGTTACGGTGCAGAAAATATTACATCACGGTCACTGTACGAAGAAAAAATCATTCTGCACGCATATACGACCGTCGGGGCCGCAAGAAATGCTCTGTACTGGGGAAACGACGGTCGGGTCTCGTAGCTGATAATTTGGGCTTGCAGCCACGACGGGTCGGGACTCGAAGATATTAAATTAGGCTTGCAAATACGACCGTCGGGGCCGCAAGAAAAGCTCCGTACTGGGGAAACGACGGTCGGGTCTGCAAGACAGCATATTTACTTGCGGAAACGACCGTCGTTTCTGCAAGACGAAATTCATTACCTGCGGGACCGACCGTCGGGT
>NMRB01000018.1:344238-370635 GCA_002633025.1 Notospermus geniculatus | reverse complement strand
TATGTGGTGACCTGTTCTCCCAATGACACTTTTTCAGCCCACACAAAAGGGATGCTCTCAGCATGACCGTCATTATCCCTGTCCACCTTTATGTTGTATTCAAACAGGTTTGGGTGGCCCTTTCTTTCATTTTCCGACACTTCTTTCATGTCTTTATGGTAGTGTTTTCTTCCAGAATGATTGTTCACAGAGGTTGGAGCGGAGGTCATATTCTTTAGATGACTGAGAAGTGTTCGATTTGAATTTTGATTCTTACTGGTTGTTGGCAAATGTTGGAATCCGAATTTTTAGTGTGATTCCTTTGATTTTCATGGATTTAGTGTGTTTGCTTTGCCTTCAGGGTGAAAAAAACAAAAAGGGGGCAGGGCCGTTCTACAAGATGTATCCTTGTTTCAAGCACTCCCTTTGCTAAAATCAAGTTATACAGTGTAGGTTATTAAGAGTGTGTGGAATACTATGAAACACCTGGGTATGACAGTATTGAATAAAGCCTACATGTAGTTTATACTTCGACGCAAGACCATCGGCGTCCGACGCCCGATCAAATCTGGACGCCGACTTCGCGGAATTGATTTATAGCCCAGCGTACTTTAGCGACGGCGACCCGTTATGAAACGACTCAAGTAATAACAGCCTCGCGATCGGACGCCGACCAAATCGTACGACGGGGTCGGCGTCGAACGCAAGAACGCGCGTCGGTCGCCGGCGATGGTCGTGCGTCGAAGTATAAACTAGGCTTAAGTTTGTCCAGTTTTCAATACCGTGCTCAGTTGGTGGTGCCATTACTAGTATCCCCTCTCAGAACAGAGGGCTCTGGAAGTGCATTCCAACCAAAGCCTACATGTATTATTTGTCAGGGCCTACTACACAAATACCAGACTACTACACCAGTAATTATTAGAATTTATCCCAGACTTATTCTGCCCTTCACAGTAATACTGTGTATTGTTGTGAAATAAAACGTGCTGATTCAGATGGAATTATTTCTGGGACAGATTTTTTGTCGTAGAGTGATTTTGTGACAAAATAATCATAAATTACACTCCTTGCAAAACTGGGTGTTGTTATGAAACAAATACATGTAAATGAGCATTTAGAGGACTGGCCATCTGAATCAAAAGTTCAATGAAATATGTGACCCGGCACGACAAAATGAGTCGGAATGCGCACATAAGAAGACCCTACATGTCCAAGGTGACCCCAACGGTTCGCTGATTTCAGGATTGTCTGCCCATTGTGAAATTTGACTTGGTCGATTTCTGTGGTTGCTGTCTAGTCTGGTTCCACCTTCGGTCTTCTTCTGGGCGACTTCCGACTCATTTTGCTGTGCCGGGTCACATATGGGTCCTGACTATTTCGCATGTTGATGCAGCTAAAACATCCTTCCGATTCCTACACTTCTGGACATTCAATGACTCATTTCCTTCTTAGTGTGACCTTGTGGAGTTGCAAGGTAAAAACTTGAGGAAGTAACCTCTTTGTTCTACCTGGTATTTCTGATTGGCAGCCACAAGTCATGAGAGTTCCTACGTCCCATCTCAATAGAGAAGGCACATTTTCCTTGGATGTGTTTTTACCTGTTCTGGGTTGCCTTCGATGATGTCTTTATCTCCAGTATTAAGTTTCAAGGAGTCATCTCTACTCTAAACTCAAACTGGGCTGAAAGAGTCATCTCCATACTGTAAAAATATTTTTAGAATGTTAGGGCTTGTGGCAAAAGGTCAGTTGAAAAAGATATAACCAATTCACATTTAAAAATTTGAATATTTTTTGATATGTACAAATGTAGAGTATAGAGACAAAGCATTTGACAAGCCTATTTTTGCAGGCCTAGGGTGATCCAATATGCACAGTAAAACCATGAACGGCTGTTGGTTTATTTCAGATCAACATGCACTGAATACACCCACGTCAACGAGCTTCACATTCCAAAACTAACCATAGACCTAGATCTCTTTCATTGAGCAGAAAAAGCCTTATCTTTCTGTGGACAATAAGGAAAGTTTTATTATTGGTTATTGTGTCCTATCTTGAGTCATAGACCCTGTCTCTTTACAATAATACAAAATTCAGGAGGCCCTGTAGTTGCAAATGATCCTGATGTTTTGTGTTCCTTTTCTCTCCACAGATAGCCTCCACATCGCAATACACAAAGACGCCATCCAGAGTAAGAACAAGGGGATATTCCCCTGTCACGAGTTTTTCACATTCCAGAGGGGCGAAAGGGTCGAGAAGGAACGCTACGTGATTGCTGTGACGTGTTCGCAGCAAGTTGTCTTGATTGCATTTGCCAACAAGTCCATGATGTTGGATTGGGAGGATGGCATCCGCACAAGTCTTGGGCGAGGTTTGTAATTACTCTTTAAAACAACCACTGCAGTTAAAGTTGTGTTTGTTTTCTCTTGATAAGTTGTAATTATGTAAATCCGATTTTATGTGACGATATTTCAGGCTTTGTAAGTACTGATTATTGTTTTTTCTCTTCAGATAATGTCCATGAATTCAGCGTTGTGTTGGTTGGTGTTCCACCAAACAATAAAATTCCGCCAGGTCCAGCCACATTACATATCCAATCTCAACGGCTCTGCCTGACATCACTATTCCCTCCTAAATTCTATGGTGCTTGGAACGTGTGGGATATAAGGAAGTATGGTGTCCAGAAAGATAAGTTCATTTTCGAGGCGGGTCCTCGGTCTAGTGCAGGTGAGTTGAATGCCAGATACTGCGGCTGGAAGGCTGGTGCGTGATGCGTGCTTCCAGCTTTGAAGAAAGGCAATAATAACCCCACTCCCAATTTGTAGTTGTGGGGTTTTATAGTGTGGTTTCATTGCAGTTTGCCATTAAAAATGGTTTACCCGGTACATCTGTGTCAGTAATTGAAGCAGTTTCTGATAGGAGGCAATCAATACCCATTGTTTATATCTTTGGATTATAGACCGTGTCACATGCTGTAGGTTCACATCAGATGGTGAACCTCTCTCTGGGTCAAAGTGCTTTTGAGGTCAACCTGGGCAGGATTTTCCTTGGCTTTGTTTTGATAGTACACTCAGTTGTAGGAGTGACGTTGTTGCACATAATTAGCTTATCAATATAGGTCTTGGTAGTGTGCCAGTGGGCTTGTCCTGTGATTGCCAGAATGTTTCTAGCAGGCTTCTGCTGTGGAGCTTGAGTGCTTTGTTCTCAGACAAACCGTTCACTGTGGTTTTGTGTATGCATTATATATCGGGACTGGCAAAGGTAAATTTGAGTTCAAATTCAGTTTGTGTCTCTTTAGAATACTTGGGGAATTCCCAATAGTGTTGCAGGAATTCTTGTTGTGCCTTTTTGTAGTGTTTTTTGATTGAACTTGATGTGTCCTTGTCTGGCGCAGTCCATATTATGTCTGATAGTCATGCCTGACACTTAGGACACTTTTCATCCTAAATATGGCCTTTGAAAACAAGTTTCTTGGTCAGCAGTAATTGGTCTACTGATAGCCCTCAGAATTTGATACAGTCCATCAAAGAATTCCAATGTTCCCACACTCTGCAGCAGTTGCATAAAAAAGGTAATTGTTTGTTCAATTGAAACTCTGTTACATCTTCAAAGACTAATGTTTAGAAATTTTCACTCGGGTTGTTCATTAGTTATAATATTGGTATTGGACAAAACAATGCTGGAACTTTCTCACACTTTAGGCTCTTTTGTTTTAAAATGTGCTACATTTGCCCGCCTGCATGTTTATGATCTGGTGGTTGCGAGGGCTTGTTCTCTATCCAGTCAGGACTTCTCATTGAGAACCAGGCGGTTTGGCTCTTCCCGCTCCATGATGGAAGATATTATCCACTTTATGAGACATTTCCTCTAATCTAACCATCAGTTTCTAACTACAAATCACATATTCATGACCTGAACAAAAAACCCTTGACATCAGTTTTATTTCCAGATTTCAAAACTTAGGTTTGGACTTCTAAGGGGTTTTTCTTGGTACTTTGCTCTGTAATACTTGGCTGATTTCCCATCTTTTTGAACTAGTGACTCAGTGTTTGTATTTGAATTGATCCCTGTTAATTAGGCCTTATATCAGCTGCCTTTATAGGGTGCGTGTTCTCGACATCAGGTGGCCGTATGCCAGGTGGTGATCAGTGATCACGTGCAATATCATGAATCTATCACTTTGCCTGCAGGGTCAATATGTTTTCATGTCTCTGTTGTGATCCCACGCAACATGTTGGACTTTAATACCTGATGGTGTTCACTAAAGACCAAGACAAGATTAGTGGTCATTGCAGTGATGGACAAGCTAGTAAATTTATCATTCTTTTGCAGCTGGTGTATATATCCTGTCGTCTCTGTATTGCGACGAGATCAACTCGCTTGTAAACAAGTGTGCAACATCAGAAAAAACCTGGCAAGATCCCCAGCCAGGCCTTCGCCAAGTCACAAGACGTAAGTTTACTCGGTGGTCATTTATGGGGCTTTTTACTCAGCCATAAATAGCTTGGCATCCAAGAACTGAATTTAAGTGCATTTATTGACCTTTAGGAATACTGATTTAAACTCAGTCAAATCTCCAGTTATCAGTATTTTTTTGAGAATGGTATTGGTAATAAATTATCCTTCTGTTCCAAATATTTACCTTAAATAGGTAATTGTTAGGTCATGAAGAAGATTCAAATATTGTTTCTACTATCTTTAGGTGGGCACATTGGAAATTTACTAGGTTATATCTGTGATAATACTCCTACACTACTACAGTATTACCCATTGCCAATACCTAGAGAATGTCATATTTGCTCTGAATTGATAAGTTAATTTGGGAACACCTGACCTTTGTGTTGGTTTCTTAGAATGTGTCCCAGATCGTCGATAAAATGATCAATTTCAAAGTGTTATCTGCCACGTTTCCTGCTATTGGGTCCCGTACGAAGTCTAAATTCGGCAAATATTTTAATGGTTATCCCCTGGGATCTGAAAACAATTAGCTAGTAAGCTGTCCAAACCATTTTCATTGATTTGATGGCATTCTTTTTTATGGTTTCAGGGGCAAGGCTAAGGGAACAACTTGAAAAAGTTCGGCCGATTAGTATGACCGCTAGTGTCAAAGACTTCACCAACACCCAGGTCAACGCTGATGTCAATTTCAGATCAAATGATCTATTGGAATCATCCGACAGTCACGCACTAACAAGTATAGAAAATATAGCCAAGGAACGCTTGATGTCACAGTGTGACATTCCAAAAAGACGGTCACGAAGTCTGGACACAAAGGATTCTGATAATATAGAGGAATCGAAATTGCAACCACCTGCAAAATTGCCGCCTAAACCAAAACCTGCTCTTCTTCCATTACTTGGTTCTAGTGCGTCAGTTCCTATGGGGTTGAGTGCTCGGGGGTGTTCACCAAGTCCCAACAGAAATTGTTCTTCATGCTCATGCAGGGGTGGAGCAGGGGAGATGGTTGTGTCGGGGAAAAATGTGACATCAGTTGACAGTTCTGAAAAGGGCAAAGCATGTGATCAAGATCAAAGTTGGGCTGATGATGTTTTACGTGCTGTTAATTTGGACAGAGAAGATGATCAGTTGGGCAAAGTCACTGGTTCAAACTGTGAAAAATCTGTGCCAAGTAATGACAATGAAAACCCTGTTGGGGGTGTTTTCCCTGTCTTCCAGCCTCATTATAAGGAAGAGGAACCACCTCCACTTCCTCCAAAAGTGAATTCTGTCCAAAAGAGTGGTGCTGATAGTGATGCGCCACATGATTATATCAATTTGAAAGGAAACCAGGACTTGTCCACTTTGAATAAAACTACTCAATTGAATGCAAAACCAATTGGGAGCAATCCGCCAACTCCTGGACCAAAACCGGACAGTCAGTGCTCCACGTACATGGTGCCAAATCATCCTCGTTCAAATTCAGATTGTTCTGATCAAAAATCTGCTGGAAACCTGAGACCAAATATGTCTGTGCCAAATATGAGGCAGATGGAGACAAAAAGTTTCAAGGGATCCATGCGACTTGAAGAAATTGACCTCCGCTGTTTTGACGACCGGGAAGAAAATTACATGTACAACGTGAAGATAAGTGAAAATTCTTTGATGATATGTTCAGATACGAATATCGCTAAACCAAAGCCCCAAAAACCGATGACTCATTCCTATATCAATTTACCTCCGCCGTTGAAGAAGCCCGTTGTGCCACCACGTCCACCGTCACCCATTTCGTCACCCACATGTGCACCGAGTCCGACATCCAGAAAGGTCCATGTTTATCAAAATGTGCCAGCTCCTCCGCCAATGCCTGAAAAACCAGATTTGCAGAGTGTGGCAACTGCAGCACCTCTTGCATCAGTTCCGTCGGACGTGTCAGATAAAAGTGAGAAGCCTGTGCAGGAGAAGAGACATTCCTACGTTAATCTTCCTCCTGCTGATTCCGACGTTCCAATAGCTGATTATCTTGATATGAAGGGGTCACCTGAATCTGGTAAGACAAGTCGCCGACCATCCGACCTAGTGATCAAGCCTCTGGTCGAGTCTGGTCAGACTAGGCATCGCCCGTCTAGTCCCCTTGAGTACATTGACATGAAAGGAGTTGATTCACCAACCAGTCCTGATTATCTTGATATGGGGAATGGCAGTGAGTCTTCCATGCTGCTCCCACCTGGGACAAACTCTGCCTCCCTCGATTACGTCCCTATGAAAAGTCCTGTGGCGAAGGAACCCAGCGAAGAATGTCCGAAGGCTGAGGATTATTTGCTCATGAAGTCAACGGAGACACCAGCTCAAGAAATACCTAGAGTGCCTTCAGCAGCAAGTTTCAAGAAGTTGAGGAAATTGAGTGATAATTCTGACAGTGGTTCAAGTTCACAGATGTCCCTCTTGAGTCGTGATTTGTATGCTGATGATGCAGAATCCAATAACTACATCAATGTACCTGAGGATGAGAGCCTGTTGAAAAGGCAAAGCATGAGCAGTATTTCCAATGCTTCAACATGGACAACTGAGTCCTCTAGTCAAGTCCAAGCGAGGGGGAGGATCGGGCGGTCACAGAGTTTGTGTGTCAGTGGGTCTAGTCCCAAACGCCATACACTCACACAGTATTACAGTATGGAGGGGGAGCTTGATGATGAGTACAATAGTAGGCCACTCTCTTCAGTATGGAAGAAACCACCTTCGCCAGGTCTGATGACAAAAGGAACAATCGATAGCCGTGAGGATCGAAAAGAAAATATCCCAAATAAATCACGAGAGCCCTTTAATAATCTACAGCCACATATGCACTACAGTCCAAAAATCAAAGGAAAGTTAACCCGTCCATTGTCAACGTCTGGTGTTGAATCACCGAGCCCAAGGTCTTCTGGGAAAACATCTTTCTTCAGCAGGTTCATTAGGAGAAGTACGAAGGAGAAGAAGAAGAGTAAAAGTCAAGAAGATATTTTAGATTCTGATAAAAACGATTGGGTTTTAATTGAGACTCCTCCTAATGCCCCTCAACCTCTGGTTCCCACACTGCAAGCAGTGCAAGTTCGACACCATCCGGAGCGATCTGCAAGTGTTCCGATACGCCACGTTCAGACATCTCCTACCAGTTTGTCTTCCGCTTCTGGTGCTAACCATGCTTTTGAATCCGATATTGGCTCACGTTTGTCTTCCTCGGCTGAACACCAGTATCACTATATCGATATGCCTGGTACCACTCCACCCAAGAGTGACAATCGTGTCGAACCCCATAATGACCAAGATGAGAAGTCAATCACAGATTCGACTAGCCGATTAGGAGGTCTAGGGACACTACCCGAGGAGTCACGTTTTGTGGAGGTAGTTCTTGTCCCGACCAAGAAGCCATCCCCAAAAGCCACACCAACGTCCAGTCGTACTCGGGCTTCCTCGCAACCGATCCCCATCAATACTCCGTTTGCTCCTCCTCCTTTGCCGCCAAGGAAAATATCTGCTCCAGTCCCCGTTGAAGGACTGCCTCCACATGTTGTGACCTCTACACAACAGCAGACAACACCCGTCCACTCTGACTATGCCCCAATATGGAAGGCAAGGAGCTACATACTCCCAACAAAAGGTAATGGTAAGTACCGTCATTTCTTCCTTCTACAAATGTCCTGCTTTGAAGTAAGTGATTCTTTTAGGTTTTATTTTGTGCTTTTTCTGTACATCTATTAAACATAAATGACATGCCTTCTTATAGTATCAGCTTCCAGGACTACGCTTTCGTGATGGATTAGGGAAAAAAAGACTGTGGTCCTGACCCGGTTCATAAGAAGACCGGAATACACCGGAATCCGCCGGAATACACCGAAATACTGCCGAAAACACGATACAAAAGGTTTATTTTCACTCTTATGCTGTAGCTATGGTTTATTAATGGATACGAGGCAGATACGGGCAAGATGAGCCTCAAAATCCACACAGACAACTTCAGAAACATCGCATCAGGTGTTTTCGGCGGGCGGGCGGCGGTCGCCATCTTGGATGCGTGTTTGAGGTTATCCAATATGGCGTCGGGCGATGTTTCTGTTAGAATGGGTCAGATATTGAGACTGATATTGTACATTTTTGCATTGGATTGTGATATGATACATTGCCTCACTAATAATAATACTGAAAAGAAGCCTTTTAACCCTGTTTTCGGTGTATTCCGGCGTATTTCGGTGTATTCCGGTCTTCTTACAGACCCGTCCTGACCTATTAGGATCCTGCCCATCTCCAATTTCAGGTTGATTTGAACTCAAACCTGCAATGCAATAGGTGTTCTTTTCATTTCCCCTCCCCCACTCAGGTAATATTTAGTTCCATCACTGAACACCAGATGTCACTTTTCCCTAAGGACCAGTTGGAGAGACAAGGGCAGTCATATCCTTGAAACAATCAGTGAATATACCAGTACTCAGACAATCAGTGAACATACCCAAATAAATCCATTGTTCTCTGCCAGCCGACTCAGTCCCTTGTGATTTTTCATCACATTACTATTGATTTACCTTGTTCATGATCACCCATAGTGCCTGACAATTTAGTGAGCTCGTATCTGAGTGACATATGGGACAAACAACTTACCTCTTTCCCATTCTGTTCAATAGAGTGATGTTGTGACATCATATTTCTCTGTCAAATCATCACGTTGCTTATGCTGCCTAGTGAGCTACCGACACTCCATTTTTATGCCCCCGACTTCCGAAAAAGTCGGGGGCATTATGTCGTGGCGCGTGCGTCGGTGTCGGTGTCGGTGTCGGTGTCGGTGTCGTCGTCGGTGTCGTCGTCGGTGTCGGTGTCGGTGTCCGTTAACATTTGGTTTCCGTCAATTAGCTTGAGAACGCTTTGACCGNAGCCGACTCAGTCCCTTGTGATTTTTCATCGCATTACTATTGATTTACCTTGTTCATGATCAGCCATAGTGCCTGACAATTTAGTGAGCTCGTATCTGAGTGACATATGGGACAAACAAGTTACCTCTTTCCCATTCTGTTCAATAGAGTAATGTTGTGACATCATATTGCTCTGTCAAATCATCACGTTGCTTATGCTGCCTAGTGAGCTACCGACACTCCATTTTTTTACTGACCACCACTCAAGATTTTCAAGGTCCAAGTACATGAAGTATCTTCCTTGGACCTCAGAGGCCTCTTTCCACTAGGTTTGCCATGTGGATACCACAGTCCCTGGTACATGTACCCGATACACAGTGAGAGTGGGTCACATGAATAAAGACTAGAAAATGCTTTTACTTGAGGTTTGCAGTACAAATGCACAAGAAGGCAATGCTGTACAAATTTGAAGTACTGGTACATGTAAAAGCATTTGCTAGTCTTTTTTCATATGACCCTATGTCTGTCAGTTCTTGACCTGCTTGGTACCAAACAAGTTCACAATGCATGTGTGGAATTGCCTGGCAGGCACAGGAACACGCTGTAGTTCACGATTCAGACAGTTTTATCAGGGAAATAACTGCTCAGTCGTGAGTGTGTCGAATGCTGCTATTACTGGTATCATCGAATGGGCTGCTACCCACTGCTCGATAATCCTATGCTCATACTCGGAGATCCCTTCGATGTGCTAGAGATTAGGTGCAAGTCAACTCTTTTGTAACGACACTATTGACAGTTATGCTTGTCAGGCAATCCTTCTATCAAAGAATCCTGTAGGTGCTGTTCATTATCATCTCCGTCGACGTTTACAAGAACATTATGTTCTCTTCATGATTAGCTGGCATTCTGCAGTGACTGTCGGAATTGCTGGAGTAACACGTGTCTTCATCCGGGATTCCGTTGCTAGGATATCATGATAGATACTCAGTTATAAGAAGACATGTGCCTTCTGTCTTCAATGAATACATGACAATGACTTACATCAGAATTATCTGTTCTAGAGCTATTCTGGATTCTGGATTTATAGCAGAACATTAGACACAGGTTGACTTCCGAGGTCCTAAGTTCTTCTTATTGGTGTGGGTAAGTTTAATGATGTTGTCATTGCTTTGAATGTTGCTGAAGGATGAATTTGTTAGACGTCATAACAGGGACTGGACATTCGTGATGTAGCCTATCATCATCTACTGAATACACATCAAATAACTCATGGAGTGTGTTTTGATTGGCGTGCACGGGTACCTTTACTCTCGGCTGTGTAACGGTGGATCATAACGTGAACACGGCACAGCATTACTCATCATGATGCATGGGGCGTCGTGACTCTACTGGTTTCAAATAACTGATAGCCAGTGACAACACATGCCTTCAGGCTGATCTTGTAGAATGCTTATTGTTGATTTCAGTAATGTAGACTCACATAACCATTGAGCTGATTGTGTTGGTTAATTGCTCATACAAACGTATCATGATATCATTTAGACACTTAAATGCCAATTGATTATTATGCAAGGTCCATCAATTTTGTGTGGAACACTTAACTGATGGTCATATTCGCTTTGTGAGCATCTGCTATTCCAACAGGGAGTTGATATCCATCAGGGCCATTATCACTACTAGCTAAAGCTTATATGGCTCGCTAATGATTTTTTGCTACTAATGCAATGTTTAATACTTCAGTGCTGGTCAGGATTGCGAAGTGTTGAGGGATAAGTTAGGCTCTAACTTAATGCATGCTTTGAATTTCTTGGTGTCTTGGTCACAAAGCGGAGTACCAGTACCGGTACTTTCAGAATACCGGTATTCTTCTTTTCTTGTACAGGGTATAGTTTGAAGAAACCTTCTGCCTCAGAAGGTGAATGATTCCAAAAATGAGGTTTTTGCCGTGCTGATAGTGGTTAATTTCTGCGATAAAATTTGTCCTTTGACCTATATTTGGAGGCCAAAGGTAAGCTTCCACACCTTCTTTCAATTCTATTACGAAGAATTTTCTTAAATACCCTTACAAATACAATGCCATCACTTGCGTCAGCTCACGTCTTGCCGTCAGAGAATACAAAGTAACTTTCTATGTCATCCTCTCCCACGACTTCCTACGCTATCTTCCTGGACTAATAAAAGGAACAAAGTTTGTGGACAGATTATATCCAAGGCAACAGAATGTTTGTAGTGATTTTATGTCCACGAGAGTCGAAGTCACTGCATTCGTATTGTGGATTAGGCACCAGTGATTTGTTCCTTCTTAGACTGGAATGACCATGTGTTTGACGTATCGGTGGAATTCATTGCAATCTTGATGACGTTGTGCTGGTAAAAAACATAAATCAATCATGGGCATTTTATGGCGGTTTGAAGGATGGTCGATTACCTGCGGAGGTTTTAGGAAGATAAGTCCGGTCGTTCCTGAATGTCAAGCACTTGGCAAACATCGGTTGCGTTTCTGTCGCTATATCCTTCCTAATGAACTCCTCACGAATATTGCGCTGCCTAATTCCTACGGTACACTAATTGATTTCACTGATAAGATTGGGTTTGATGATAAAATTTTTAAATCTATAGCACTTGGTTGTTGAAAGCTGCTGCGTTGGCTGTATCAGGCAATCTGAAGTGTGGGGGAATCGTCAGGCCCTGGTGTGTATGGTGTTTGAGCTGCGAGTACGAGACACATCGCTCCAAACATCAAACTAATTCCTGAAAATTCTACAATTACAATAATCAAAACAGTAAATTGGAATTATGAGTTGTCTCCATCTGGAAAAAAAATTATCTATTATGCTTCACCCTTTGAAGAATAATGACCTGTTAGTGTTATGGTGATAGTTACTTTGATCTACTCTATAAGCAGCTTCTTTCAATCCGGTTTCCTTGACTTGTCAGCAGATTTTTATGGACTTATATACTGGATTTGTATTCAATTACTATGGTAACAGGCATTTGTCTGTTGCAGTTGTCAGCTGGTGACTTCCTACGTTCATCCTCTGGAAGAGCTCTAGGGATCTGTTGGTAATTCAATTTGTGGACTACTCTTTTGGCCTCCCTGTGATCTCTTAATCATATTTTGGGCAAACCTGTTGGCACATGATAAATAAATGTGATCCAACTAAAATGACATGGAATGAAATAGGCATGTGTCATCTCCCAGTGTTCCCTGGTTTTAATAGAAATGATGATCATAAAACTTCAGAAATGCAGCGAGTGGAATTCACCCCCTCGAAAAAGCCCTGGTATGGAATTACCTTCAAGGATGAATCTCGTTTTAGTGTTAGGTAATAAAGGAGTTAAATCATAAATAAGTTACTGTGACCTGGACTTACTCCTGATCCTCCTAATGACAATAAAGTAGTTGCTGAGGTCAAGCAGTGTCTACTCCTGAAATTAATGGGACTCGACTGAATTTATTAGAAATTTTAACTACACTGTACCTCAAGTTGACCTCCGAGATAATCCAAGGACCTCATTCCACTGACCCAGGACTGACACTACAGGTCACAATATTTGTCAAGTTTCATGGCATTATAAATCAACTGTTAAGACAGTGATAGATGTATTAAAGAAATGTAGGAGGAAACAGGAATTGCTGCAGAAAGTTGTTGATTGCTTTCCATCATCTGGACTACCCAGCTGTTACTAGTTCTGCATTGCCCTGTCTGTCAGTTCACCATGGTCCTCCTCTCTAAATCAGGCTCAGCTCGATCAAGACTGAAAATCTGACCTTGAGAGTGATCAAACGGCAAGATAATGTCTCCCTGGAACCGACGGCCACCATCTTCATCATTAATGGAACATTGATCGCTCTGAAGCTTTAAATATATGAACCATAACAAGAAAAGCAGCTTCATTGATATTCTGGACATCATTTCCAATGATTACAAAGCATCCAGTAGCATATTAGGACCGGAAATCCACAAGTCAATGTCTTCTTAATCACCCATATATTACCTCCAATCGGAACAGGTCATTTGACTTGGTTTATAAATACATTGTTTCTGATACAATCACATCTGGCAGTTAACTGGCAGGCACAGGGTTCTTGCAAAGTTTCTGTTGGTGCTGACTGATGACGTGAAAATCTACCTGAACGTGAATTTCAGTTGAGAGAGGGTGGGAACCATTCCAGCAAGGTTAAAAAAAATGAGAGAACCGGGTATGTTCCTCTGCCCAGCAGTATGAAGGAATGAGGAACCCGCCCTGCGGTTTATCCCGGCAGGTCGGCGCTGCGAGCGATTGTACCGAAACGACGTCATTGACGTCATTTTAGGTGTTGACGTTGCGTCATGAAAAAATCTCCTGTACATTTTTCTACAGGAATAATGACACAAATGACGTTGTCCTTATCGCTATCGGATCTCTTAATTTTAAGAAAAAAAGGAATGAGTTTAAAAGAAAATTTCATCTGCTACACGATGATGTAAGTTTTACTGACATGCGACCAACACAAATGGTTTATTTTCATGCCAGAAATAAATGGAAATAACGTTAGAAAAAAGAGATTTCGGTCACATCGCTCGCAGCGCCAAGTTGTGACATTAGTGTGCGGGTTCCCCATTGAATTGTCACCCCTGCCTGGGCTCTGGATAAGCTGACAGGATCTCCCAATTACAATGGGTAAAACATTTTATAAGGAAAATGATGTGGTGCTCGGAAGCCTGAAGGTGATTGACCAGGTGTAAAATCCTGAGGACATCCTCCCTCTCACTGATCACATTAATCATACCTCACGTGCAAATCCTCTGGAGTACATAGCCTGATTTGGGACGTGACATTATCAGATCTGTTGAAGGAATTATCGAGATCGGCGGTGTCATTCTGTTGAGGGATGATGATCTAATTGTAGATCAAGAGCTCCCTGATTTTGTGATTGATTCGGTCGCTTTGTTGGAATGAACCTGGCACTGACAACTTGATAGTAGATACTAAGTTAGGATTACAACTCTACCACATAAAAATAAAAAACTTCTGATTGATTTTATCCGGTGATTTTATCCTGTTGGTGGTCATTTTGGGTTCCTCAAAACTTTCCTTCTGTGGCTATACTTTCTTCTGAAGAGCTCCTCGCAGCACCAGTCCAGTCGGAAAGTGGCTGATGTTAGCTGTTTGATTTGGCAATTTGTATGCTTTTAGCTCTACTTAGCGTAATGAATACATCCTGCTCTCATCTGGAGAGCTGTATCGTCTGATGAAAGGAGATGTTTAAGATGATTAATTTGGCTCCGAGATCGTTTGCCACATCGTGTGTTCATATAAGCTGGTAAAATTCAAGAGTCATTTAATATCATATAGGGATGTAATCTGCATCATTGTGTATATTTCAAAGTTTATGAGGTATTCTGAAGTTATCACCCATTTGAGGTTCTGGTGATATTTCTACCCAGAACTATATGGTGTTTTTTCTGAAAAGTCCGAGAGGGGGATGTTGTCGAAGAAAGAATGGGCAGATTGAATTTTTTGTAATGATGGACTTCATTGCCAATAGGTGGCAGCACTGCACTAGCAGTCATGAAATATTATTCAATATGAATTCGACATGGGACAATAAATACAAGGCCACAGCTAGAGTGGGGTGTTTCCCCTACCAAAGAACGTGTTTTTCTTGCAGATATTTGCCACAAAATTCTAAAGAGGCCATAGGCCCTGACCGGCCCATGAAACTATCTGAGTGGTTTTCAAAGATTTCTTCGGCAACACACCTAATCCATTGGCTGAAAATGTTTACCCATAAGTCCAGTCAAGTAAAATGACATGTAAAGGTCAGTGATAAATGAACTATGGGCCTATACCGCAGGTGGAAATTTACTGGTACTCAGGTCGTCAGTAGTAGGCCTACGTTTGGCATCCTGCCAGACCTGAGGGCAGGTTTGTTTTGACTTGGCTGCTTATCTGTGTGTTGCGCCAGACAGGGGCGGTTTCATCATATTTCAGCAAGTTGCACTTATTATTTGGCCTATAAATAATATTCTAATGGAATACGGTGTGTTCATGTAACATTATGATATGGGCAATGGTGGTTGGTACTTTCCTGCAGATGATGTGACAAAAAAACAGTAACAAAATAAAATGTGGACGCAATCGCTCGTCATGGACCTGGACTGTCAAAGAGAGTAGCCCTTTCTATCACATGAAGAATGGGCCCGACTGGGGATTGAACTCAGAACCTCAGCAGTGACTGGCCTTGACGTTTCCACTCTACCACTCCAACAACCCAAGTCGCCCCTCTTTCCATTCAGTAGCCCAACATTGTGGATGATATGACTTCTGGTATACGTCTATGAATATTTTACAAGTCGGTCCCTGTGGCTCAATAATTATTGATTTCCATATTAGGCCCGTCTGCGGAGCCTCTGGCCCGAGTACAATCAATGTGTTGTCTCACATTTCCAACACGATTATCTTGAAATGATATCAGAGAGAGTGGATTTTTGACAATTGATAATGTTATCTCTTAGTGTCCACTGTCCTCGTTCGGATAGGGCCGAGGGTTACCTGAGAGGTCCACTTGTGTAAAGGTCACCGTGATATAATTCCCTAGTCTTTAACTTTATGATTTTCCATTTGTTCTGCCACAAGGCCCAGGAACTGGAGTCATAATATATCATGAGGAATTGAAATCGATTTGCATCTGGACTAAGTGAACTGTTCAAATCTGATCCACATCTGCATGTACTGAATAACTGCAACAGATCTATGATATTGAAGAAATGAACTGAGCGAACTGCACAAACTTCTGAATTGAATGAGGACTGGATGACTTGAATTGGTCTTGTGACTGTACATCACCTGAGAACCCATGTGTCGCTGGATTTCAAGTAATTTGAACCAGTTTTCAAAGAAGGTCCTCAAAGTTACTCAGTGCAGATGAGGGATCAAGGAACGAAGCTACTCAGTGCAGTGAGGGATCAAGGAATGGAATAACCCTAGAAGTGTCACTTTTAAATGCCATTTTCTTCTCTTGTTTTTTTTGTTCATTTCCATGACCAGGGTATTTCAAGGCTGATGACCAGTTGTGGCAAGCCACTGTTGTTGCTGCAAAGCTGGTGTCCTCACCTACCATTAGTTATTTATTTGAATTACTCAATTAGGCTGACAAGGACATCGTCCCTGATTTCATCTGGATCACAAAGAGCGGGGTCCGTATTATGCGATGTTATGCAACTCTTGGGCACAGCTGTTTGTCCTTCCATCTGTTCAGGCTGCACCATAATAAGTTGACGGAATGTGGGACACAACATTTGCCTTCCTGTGCTCATGAAGGGAGAGTTTCAACCCCCACTGCACATCTAGCCTGATATTCCTTGCAAGCAACAACCTGTGCAGCTTGCCCAAACATCTGGATATTTTGATTAAGTAAGGATTTGTTTCTTTAAAACCAGCATCCATTCGAGGAATCCTTTCCCAATACAGATTTGGGATTCTTGCATACAGGTTTTACCATTGCATGGATTCTCTTTCATCTTCAACCTTGGAATATTTTGTTTACAAAAAGGCCAACTCATCTTTTCCACACTGAAGAGTGACCTTGGTTTACCCGTTGGAATAAAGCAGGGATACTTGTGGTTAGACACTGCCGGCATTTCAGAAGAGACTCGAGGCAACTACCTGTATCATATCGCGAAGGTGTGCGTAGGCGGCTTACCAACAGGTTGTATACTAATGGAATGAACCTATACACTTGGCAGTCAGCCAGACGAACCAGCAGAGCGATTCCATGGATAAGTTCCAAACCGTTCCGTTGGGAATATAACCTTTTGGAACAATAGATATAACTTCTTGGCAGATATTATGTCATTTTGCTTGGTGATATTTATTAGGAGAGTCTGGGAAAAAATCATTCAGGAACTCCAGGGCATTCCATGTATGTAGCCAAAGTGACAATTGGTGCCATTTGTAACTTTTTTTTTGAACTGATGTTTGTAAGATGGATGATCAAAACTCGCGGAAAAGTAATGTTGAAACATCACGAATAATGGAGATTTTATCTATTCCGATGTTTAAGCAGTTCAAGACATTCAGCTTCCGCAGGAGAAAGACGTTTCCGTCAACACTCAAGGAAGTCGAATTTGCATCATCACTTGATAGGAAAATATTTTCTAACAACCACAAACTACGCCGAAGATGTAAGTATGGTCTTAAAGTACCGTATTTTTGAATCCCTTTAGCTACAGACCGCCACATGGTGGTATTTGGGCATCACTGGAAATGCCCAAATAATCGGTGGACTTCTATCCAGGATCTCCTCAACTCTCGTCAATAACCATTGGGTCACTTGACATCAAGTGTTTTGATCTGGCCATGAAGGTCCATATTGGGATTCATCGCAGGTTGTGAAATCAAGGTTGTGTGTGGTGAATATTGTCAACAAGTCAGGTGTATGGCCAAATAACAAAACACTTCAGTGCCAGGATGGTCAGTCAGTCAGTCCTGTGTCATTGTGAAGTGTTTTCCTGAGGTCCTCCAGTCCTAATGCCGTCAGTGGTCAGGGTGTGCTGATGGAGCCTTTGCCATTCAGACTCTTCTGATTCTGTAACGGCTAGACTGTCCTCAAATTGATCAAACGACAAAGGTCTGCATGCGCACTTCCGCTGAAATCTCAACCATAAACTCGGTCTGAACTGAATGACATGATGCAGACAACCCCACGACAGTGACTTCGAAGACGTTGCGTCAGCATCGACCATAGCTGAATCATGGATTGCATCACGTCACCCGGTTTCAGATCGAGGTTCAGGGCCCGATGCATAAAACATCTTAATTTTACTTAAGATGTTTTATGCATATGGGCCCTGGTTGAGATTTCGGCAGAAGTGTGAATTCGAGAATTGTCTGTATTATCATCCTTTTGCTCAATGTTCATCCACTTAGTTGAACTGAAACATCTGTCTCTTCATATTCCTGCTCATCGGATGAGATATGTTCTATCTTGATAATGCTTGCCTGTGAGAGGGAAAAGTTAGAGTGGACGTGATATCCTTCACGGGTTCCATCTCATGATCTATTCGTTTGTAAAGATCTTAGATGTATGCTAATTCATTATGTTGTCCATCATTTCTAACAATCGTTTCAATTTCATGAAATGGTGATGATGATGGATGAGTTGATCATTTGGAGCTTAGGAGATGTTCGAACTTTACATCTGCTTCTCTGTCAAATGCTTCAATGCTGATCAATCTTAGGTGCTCACAACAGATCCCTGACACTGAATTTTCCATAGGATCTGGGGCCTAATATTCACAAAGCCCCCATAACTTCCGTAACTTTAAGGGCCATATGCACCAACGAAGATTATCTTGAACACAGGTTGAGCCACAGCTTTTCAATTGTTCAGGTTTGCCAGGGCATGATCAGATGATGTGACGATGGAAAAGTTGTGGCTCAACCAGTTCAAGATAATCTTCGTTTGTGCATACAGCCCTTTGGGTAGGCAAATCCTTTGTCAGGCTGACAGTGAACAATAGGTTGCCCACAAATGGACAATAGTTTACCCACTCCGTAAAGGTACGAGATCGTCGTGAATAAGGTCCCTGGGTAGCAGACTAGACAAGGTCTGGCCCAAATAAAAAGATGGGCTTACCCGGAATTGCTGACTTTGCCTCGTACCATGCAAGTTGTTACGCAGCAAATAAAAGTGTTGGATTTCACCTGGTGGTTGCTGTCATTGCCACCACGAAAATTCTCATTATTTCTCTGACGTCTGTCTGTTCCCTTGTAATGACGTACTTCTTCCTCTGTCTATCTCGCTCGGTGTATTTTTCCCCTTTTATCTGTCTCACCGACTAAGGTTGGACTGATCATTTGTGTTTTTTGTTACGTCTGCATACCGAAAGACTGGTGTACCTCCTGACTTCACCTTGTTATGAGCTACACTATTAGCATGGTTACAAACGTATACGACTCAAAGCAGTAGGCCTACAGCTGAATGCCTTCTCTTCCACCACAGAGGTTTTCTCCAGGCACTGCTGTTTCCTCCTGCATTGATACATTACATTTTCGTATATTGTCTAGGCGTTTAAAAGGTCCAGTTCAATTGAAGTTGCCAGAAACAAACATTTGAATACATTTGGCCTGTCTTGTTCAAAAGTGCTTCTCTGCACACTCTCTCCTCCTTGACCCACCACACAGGTATATTTTCAATTCAAAATGCTATTTTAAGCCTGAGATTATCATCATCTGTATCATCATTGATCATTCCAAGTATTTTCATTTTGTTCATGTATTGTCAAGTCTGGCCGACAAGATGTGATGAATTACTCTGACGTCATTGGATAGCTGTATCAGCTGTATTTGTTGTATCGGTCTATTCATATCAACATCAGGGGCAGGCCCTGACTATAAAATGATATGATATTCTGATAACTGATCTATTTTTGGAATGTGACATGCTGCAGGTTAACGTCATCCAAACTCCACAGGATGCAGAGTAGCTGTTGTTGTTGTTGTTGTGGTAATTTGCTGTTTAGATCCTCCAATCTGATCAAATCTTCCTCAACATACCTGAGGTGCCTGACGATCTCATACCATGGCAACCTACTGCAAGATTCGTAAATTTATCCCATCTTCAGTTCATTCAAAAAGTAACGTACCACAGGTATGCCTCACTACACCAAGGTGCATTCGCACTTGAAAAGCTACATGTATAATCCTCCGCCTTGAAAGTGCGAATGATTTTGCTCAAGTCCATTTTGTGGATGTGAAATTACAAATTGTCTTCTTTTCCTTCCATACACTATTGTCCTTTTTACTGATGATGCATGGGAAGATATATTGCATCAGTTTGAGGGGATTTTTTACTGCCCGTTTTCTAATGTGACGGACGTGAATTCAGATCACATTGATTTGTTGTTAATATCTATGAGATTTCCAGTAATATCAGTTGTTTATTCCCATCCGAAATAAAAAAAACAATACGTCACTTGCACTAGAATATCGACGTCATTTCCCTTTTATTGGTTTAAGGCTTAGTATTCTGTTCCGCATCCGTGATGTCATAGAACTCACACCTGTTGCCAACACTTTGCTCAAATTTGTATAACCAGACTGCGATACTACAGATAGTACATTGCTGCCAATAGGCCAACATTATGGTAAAATAACCATGATTTTATGGTGTTTTAGTGGCGGAGTTGTGTGTAGAATATTGAAATCGACATTGTTCTGATGGGATTGATCTTAGTGCTTGATCTCTGCGGATTTTATTTGGTATGATGGGAAAATTGGCCCGGTTCATCTTGAGGAATTCCAATATGCCAGGTATGGTATGGTTTTATTTTCAGTACATCATCTGATAGTGGTTTACTTTGTTTACACATTCAATATTACAGCCTGGGTGCTGTGCAGGATTCAGTCAAAAATGGAAGGATTATCTGCCCAAAAATGTTTTCGTCGTATTTGCCTCCACCATTATTTTGCAGATTCAATTCAAGGGTCTGAGTTGGACAGAAATGTTAATGAAAATAGTGAATCTTGTCGTACATGTATAAAATTCTTAAAGAATAGCAGGTGGAATCTCGGAAAGGATGTCCTACATCACGTGTATTAATTTAACAATGTGAACTGCCATTGGCAACTGGATCATTTATTTATGGGAATCTCCTTTAAAAGGGACAATTCATAGGTTAAAAATATTTTGTATCTATCTGTAATGGCTCGTTATGGTTATTTAAAACATTTGCAAAGCACTGTACAATGTAGGTTTATGTCAGAGTTTGAAGTAATAGCATTTACTTCCCTTGCCAATGTCCTTGGAAGCAGCTACCGTAATGTAAATGGAAATTACTCCATTGTATTCTGATATGTAATGTTCTTGGAAGCAGCTATGTAAATGACCCACCTCCCCCACATCAGCTGAATGGCATCAGCTAAATATGACATCTGCTGGTTGACAGAGGCATTTGTTGAATATGATCAAAATCAACCATGGCATTTAACCTAGTTATGTATGTCATTACCATAATTATGCAATTTGCTATCCTACTGTGTTGTATGTTTGGTTGTGTGTTCGTTTCTTGCGACAGCTGCTGGATGTGTCCAACTTTCCCACTTTCCCCGACATGGACGGATATCGGAACTTCCAGAAGGTGGTAATTTATACAGCAGCCTGCATAAAAACTATGGTTGTTGAAAATGATATATGATGAATGTGTCTTGCTTGTGCATAGGCCTTGCTTGGCCTACCTGTGAGGTTTAGGAGTACAGAAGCTTTTACTGTGCATGGGTAGCTGCTGAGCACAGGTTTGTCAGAAATGTGACCTGAATGTACGTAAGTACTGGCATGACTGGTAGAATTACTTCTGTTCTTTGCTGCGCTATGTGGACACTCTTCCTCATCTGCTGCAACGAAGAGATGGTAAAGACGACTTGAGTACATAACACACCAAACAAGGCCTCAGTTTCCTCAGATGGACCTGTGAGATCTTGGGTGAGTTACTCCCTAAGCTGTCATGTTCAGAAAATATATTTCTGAAACTACCTGGGCTGTAGTCTGTCTAATCGATTTCCCGATTCTCAGATCGCTGAAATTGCCTTTCATCTCGGACAACTTCCGCTCGGATCATATGTCATTGGTGCATATTTCAGATCTCTTCTGGTGTCATACTTGAATGCGGTACATGATGACATCTCACAGGTTTTGCTGAAGTACACTAGGTGTGGAAGGAAAGAATGCCATGAGAAAAAATGTCCTGCAAATAAAAGATCCCGTTTCATTCTAATCCTTGGTTAGTTATGCATCTTATCCGTCATGTAACAAATAGAAGTGGACACTTTTTACGGGGGGACATTCTTTACTGTTACATGGGCAGCAGTGGGAAGAAATGGAACCCTTCTGCTGCATTACCGCTTTATGAGAAGAACGTGTGAAGTGGCACTTTTTGCCAATATTTGCTTGTCCTGCAGGTCTTGTAAAACAAAGAAACTATAGATTATTGTAGTTACACTTCATTTCCATAGTGTTGACATAACAGTCCATGTTTTGATGTTCAGTCACTGTATTCATCATTTCATGGGTCCAGATTCAATATCAGGATAACCAAGCATGAAATTGGCTGATTTCCTGAACAAGCAAAGTTTGTTGTTCTGAACTAAATGGATGTTTTCTGAAATCATTGTATTGATTGATTTCAATTTGAGATTAGATTTGCGGTGCTAAATTATTTTTTGTGGTCGGCGGTTTATTTCGATCATTCCACTACAGAGATGGTTTTGGAGTTTTGGATATTTTGTGGAATTTGTGAAACTACAAGCCTTAATTTTGTTTGTTTCCTGGAAAGTGCGTAGTTACGAAATCAAAATCATCAGTTTGTCACTTGAGTATACACATAGCGTACGTTCATTGAAATGTAAAGTGTTTGACGACATGGACAGCTTGTCAATCGTTCAGTGACGTCAGATGGCACACATGTTCATTCATTAATCCTACAAGTGATATTGTTGATAATTGGCTATTGTAGATGGTCACACTTTCCTTCTGTGTACTTTGTTAGTCTGTTGTAATGAATCGATTGTTAGCTTGTAAAGCAGATGGTCGTGAATATAACGACTCTGCATAAATGCAGTTGTCAGTGGTTCTACTCTGCTTTCTTGACCAACAGAATATCACAGACAAACTGCATACACATTGCATGTAAAATGTGTATCCGATTAGTCTTCAGAGTGGAAAGGAGTACTACTTGGACCAACATTGCAGTAATGACTTAAGAAATGAGATTTGTCTATTTTCTGCTGAACGAGAGCTAGTGGCACCACAGTGCCATCTCTGAAGTGATCACTAAACTACACCAGGATGATGTCAATGATAGTGGCACAGCAGTGCCATCTCTTAAGGCCCGTTTCCACTAGAGCGTTTTTTCGCTCGCGGAAAAGCGACGCGTTTTTGCGCGACGGATATCGCGGCGGTGGTCATTTTCTGGAGGGGTTTCCATTAGGGCGTTTCATACACCATACACCGTGCACCGAATACAGCTCGGAATGTACAGAAGTACGCCGCGGAATACGCTTTGAATGCTATTCGAGCAATCGGCTTTTGTCCGCCGGCGGTCTCCGTTGCGCAATTTTCGATCGTTTTCACCGTCCCGCTCAAGTGGAAAGGGATAAAGGGATATCCATTACAGCATTCTCAGCGGATTTCCGCTCGCAAAAACGCGGCGTCATGCGCCGCGCAAAAACGCTCTAGTGGAAACGGGCCTTTAGTCTAAAGTGATTGTTGAACTACAGGCATGAAGTGGAACAAAGTTGTGGTTATGAATCCTGATGTGTTTTCAGTTATTGCTATATCCTCTCAGTTAATGGTTTAGATCCTTTCTTGTTTACTTTCAGTCGGTTGTTTATGATATGTTGCTCCTTTCAGCCAAGTGGTTGGACACCATTTCAGTGACCCTTGCTCCAGCAACATATTCCTTTTATTGCCTTCAGTTATTTTCCACTAAATTGACCACAAAGTTTAAAAACAATTCAGAGTCCACTCAGAAGTATATGTTGCGAAGTGCATTGATTTAGGCTTTGAGCTAAAATATGGGACAGGAGCGGCGCCGGGTTTTACATAATATTATGTTTGAAGTGTAGGTGTCAAGATATCATAATCCCTCTCTTCCAATATTGCAGTCCATTAAAGGCCCTATCAATATCAGTTAGATCTTGGAATCAATCTTATCTTTGGACTTGAATCCACAAGAGATGGTGATATTTCTATATCCTGTACATTTAGTTCCCGTGTTCACATGGCTTTGGAGGGTAATTTTCTTTTCTCTTGAAGATCTGAGGTACTCTTTCAAGCGTCTTATGGTACAGGGTAAGGTTTTAAAAGCAGGTTCACTCTCCGTTACTTCCAGTTGTGGTCACATTTAGAATTGTTAACAGTTTGTTTAGCCCCCAGATTGCTTTGAAATTGCCACTTGGCCATTTATGCACAAGTTAGTTTGAAATCGATCTGTAGATACAGATTCACCGAGCTCATGTCTCATTTGTTACCTCAAACTAGACAACTGTCCCTAAAAGATAGCATGGGTCGATACAGTGTATATCCATCCATAAAACAAAATGATTGATAAGAATAATGTGAAGTGGTCAGTACCCGTGTGTCATCAGTAGGCCTGTTTGCTGTCAAATCATATCTATTTAGAACAAGGTTGTGATGGTGTAGTTGGAGTGGACATAGCACTTGTCTAACCAAACTGATTGTGCAAATCTGGGGCGGAGAAAGTCGGAGGTGTGAAGAAGACATAAGGAGAAGTGTATTCCAGGACTTTGGAAACTGTTAATAGTGTGATGTGGAGTTGGTCATCCGGTTCCCGAGGAACTCTGGAAATGTGTACATCAACTTCGATGGATTTATCCTTCATTGATCTGAAGTTCACTCTGAAACTGAAAGGTAATCCNGATTCTTAAGCCAGCAGCACACCAGACGATATCACTTAAGTGGGCATGATCAACTCGCCACCGATCTTCTGGCCAGTCACCGCAGACTTTGCGATATCGGCTTTGGTGTTGTTTGACATTGGGCGAACATTGCTGGTGAGAGGATTCCATGAATCATCTGGTGTCACTACTTGACTAGCCCCTGGCAAGATGGCAAGATGGTAATCTCCCTGGCATTCTGGAATCCTACCTCAACATTTGCATGCTAGTGTAACTCATCAATTAGTGGCCTTTCAACAAAGGTCACATCTTATTATGTAGCACGTTTAGTGTCACGACAGCTGTCCAACTGAATATGATAAAAGGGAGCATGGCCTTCCATGTTGAACCCGTCCAATATGTAAGATGTTCCTATTATTGGTGGCATGATGCAGACTGCTCAAGAAAAGTCCTGCCTTGCCAAGTGACCATTTGACATTGAACTTCAGACAAACATTGGCAGAAGTCATGATATTCTGACTGTGCTGCAATTGCCACTTGAGAAAGCTTACCCCAACCGGGGTCTTCCCCAGGCACTTTTCAGTTGGCGAAACCAGAAAAGACTGGTTTCTCCAACTGAAAAGTGCCTGAGGAAGACCCCGGTTGGGGTCAAAAATTTGCGAAATTGTGGAAGTTGACTTCCTATTTATTCTCAAGCTCCAATCCTGCTTTTACCATCCTGCGGTGTCCGTCGTCCGTTAGCAGGGCACGTTTCGTAACTGCTGGAGCGATTGATCTGAAACTTGGTACCACCCCTACATACCCCTAGGTCAGATGACCTATGACACCAAGCTTCGGTCCGATTCGATTCTTGGCTTGGCCTCCAGGTGGCCAAAACCAAAAACACAAAAAGTGCAATAACTCCTGAACTAATGACTGGATTGCCTCCAAATTTTTATCATAGGTGTATCTAATTAGGATACATAAAATATATAACGGGTTTTTGATTTGACCTACTTTTCAAGGTCACAGAGGTCAAAGTTCTATAAAAGTGACGAACCTGCCACAGGTCCTCATTATTTCACCGAGCATCTTCATATCTTGCATAAACATGTATTGGAGGGGTACCTTCAAAACTACCGAGTTTCGGTCCGATCGGACATCCAATATGGCCACCAGGTGGCGTAACCTGAAAATCAACCAAGTGCTATAACTCAGGAACGACTTGACCCAGAGTTCTCGGACTTGATATTTACCTCCCTCTAGGTGACCTTTACAAGCACGTCAAAGTTCGGCCTGATTAAACTTCCAATATGGCCGCCAGGTGGCGTAAACCGAAAATCATCAAATGTGCTGTAACTCAGGAACGACTTGACCCAGAGCAATCAAATGTGCTATGTCGCTCCCTCTAGATGACGTTTATGTGCATGTGAAGTTTTGGCCCAATTGGACATCCAATATGGCCACCAGGTGGCGTAACCTGAAAATCATCCAAGTGCTATAACTCAGGAACGGCTGGACCCAGAGTGCTCAAACTTGATATTTACCTCTCTCTAGGTGACCTTTACAAGCACGTCAAATTTCAGCCTGATTAAACTTCCAATATGGCCGCCAGGTGGCGTAACCCGAAAATCATGAAATGTGCTATAACTCAGGAACGACTTGACCCAGAGCGCTCAAATGTGCTATGTGGCTCCCTCTAGATGACCTTTATGTGCAT
>NMRB01000018.1:329750-340261 GCA_002633025.1 Notospermus geniculatus | reverse complement strand
CTTATGAAAAGATCACATTTTGATTTTAATTCTTTTTGGCATTCTTATTGCGCAAATATTCTAGACCATTAGTTAAAAAATTCAGGACATTTTTGAGTATGCAGTGAATTTTTTCTTGGTTTCCCAAACAAGCACTTTGAACTTTGGATGAAATATCTTGAGTTGCGTGGGGGCACGTGGTTCTGGTCGTCTTGTTGGATTTCTGCCAGTGCTCAGGTATGATAAACAAACTAAGAACATTATACCTTTGAAGACAACATATCCTACAACACCTCCCAAGGTTAACTTTGTACTGTTTGGTGTTTTGTTTGCTCTAGATACACTAATTGACGTTTGATAATTGATCACATGGTCCGGGAGTGTTGAAATCACTAATCATGATTATGTACTAGGCATGTGACAGTTCATTCCTGGTGGATTTCTTTGAAATGTCAGTGTGTTACACATACCTATGATATGGAACACTGATATCAGTTGGTAAACAACTGCGTGCAACAACAGGTCCACAGTTCAATTGCACGTAATTTGTGCGTACGTTTTTAAGTTTGAGGCTTTCTGAGCTTGCGTCAGTCACATGTTTACTTCCAAAGTACAACAGGTGGATACTGCAAGTTCACAAAAGGTGCAGGGAACCATTTCACCTTCGGTCAGGCTTTGATGGAGTTGAATAAAACATGGAATGGATGACGTCGACAGACTGTCGGAATTTTTAATTCCCTTTATATTTAAAGTACTTTTCGAACCAAATATCAACATTTATATGGATACTTCTGCTGTCTACTGTTATGACACTCACTGAGGTCTTAACTATCTTAGTGATCGATTGCTTCTGATTGAAGGCTACGCCAAACAGATGCAAGGATTATAGCAAGGAATAAAATTCTGTGTGGTTTTTCTTGGACATATGTCGTACCCATTGGATGGCGTTCAATACAACTTCTAACAAGAATTTGGTGATTCTCTGTATTCAATTGGATCCAACTTCGTTCTTGAGGCTCACTGTATCTCTTCTCTCCTAACTGCATAAATCGTGTAGAGAAAAACCGCTAATACTTTTTATGCCGTGCTATGGAAAAGTGATAATTTCTCTTGATCCTTTGCTCAACTTTGAGATGCTTGCTTGTGTTACCACACACAGGTGTTGATGCTCGCTCCTCCATCAGAAGGATTACCTGATGTCTGCTTACATGTTCTGATACATTTCTGGACCAAGTTCATTCAAGAACTTTCTGATATTTTGTTTGATCTATTACTCAGCCATGCTGGAAGAATTTCAAACAATGCATATGGCATTGCGCTGCTTGTTCGTGCCGCTTGTTCGATCGCATTCGAACAGCGATCTGCTGAAAAAAGGTATGTTGCAAATCCTTATGTCGATTTCTCCTCTAATGATGGCACTCAGACTTTGAATTTAACTTTTGTTTAGCAAATCCCTGTTAATGAGATGTGTTGGAAAGTAAAAAAATTTTATAGGCCTAAGAGTAATCTTGTTCTGGCATGTTGCCTTTCGAGTTGTTGACAACATGTTATTTGTCCTGTGTCACATGTCTTCATAAGCAGGCCTGTCAGTTATGACCTAATGATAACAGATTTATCTCATCCTGATTATTGCCCATTGTTCCTAAACCTAAACAATGAATTCTAGATTGTTTTTCTGCATAATTACCTAGTTGCAGTGGTCATTTGATGGATGCAGGTCTGAAGGAGCTAAATACCTAATGTCGGCCTTCCACTTGAAAGAAATCAATAAACCAACCGATGGGTCTTCCATGTGAAAGAAAAAAATGTCGAAAGTCTCTGTCTGCAAGCTCTTGTAACTATCGAGCAAGTTACTGTTGCAAGTTTCTGTCGTGTGGCTCTTTCACATGAAACAAAATTTGCATGTGTGTCCATTGTCGACGACTGCCGCGTATAGTTCAAAAAGTTTCCAGACATTAAAATGACTGGCTGACATAATCTCTTTAGCCCTCTTCCACGCTACAGAATTTGATCATGCACAGAGTGTCTGACATATTTCCAAGATTGTCGACATCTTCTTGGAGAGCACCTTCCACGTGCAAGTTGCTGCCGGACAGGAAAATTGCGACAGAAAACTTTCAGGTAGAAGGCCGGCATGAGTTCACAGCCCAACAAGCGTCACAGCTCAGCAAGCGGATGTTGTTGGCAAAAAGCATCTTCTTCATTCTTTGTCATCTGCTTCAGCTAGAACTCTATGCCCTCTTCTTACCATAGGAAGAGAGAATGATCGTCATAGTCGGTAATTACGGTTCAAGCAAGGCCGTGTGCGGTGATCATGATGATCATCGGGGCGAGTGGTCGGTAGTTTTACTCTGATTAGGAGAAATCAAGATGCCGTTACAAGACAATTGTCTGATGTAATCAGGATGGGGGATTGTCTCCATGGAGTTCTTCTGGGGTGAATAAGTCAATCACATTGGTTAAGTCAAGTAATCATGAGCTGTGTTTTTGCCTTTCTTAGAAATCCCTTCAGCTACATGTTTATCCCAGAATTGTTTACCAACGGTCAGTATTGAAATGTCCTTGGGAGAGGCTGGGGCAATAACAAGAATCTTCTTCTTGGGTTGAACATTGGTTTCCTAAAACGATTCTTGGAGATACAAGTGGTGAGTTCTCTTGGACAGGTCTTCAGTGATGAATCCCTAAAAAGATTCTTGGAGAGATGAGCGGTAGAATTATCTTCGACAGGTCTTCAGCGATCGTTCCCTAAAACAATTCTCAGAGAGGCGAGTGGTTGTGATGAGTTCTTCTATTTTGTGAGGAGATGCTCTGTCAAGAATAATAATGGATGTCAGTCTTATCTTTGTCTGTTTTCATCCTTCGTGCCTACCAGGACGGAAAATAATAGACATATCTGTTGTTCTGTTGCATCGGGCAGATCTATCAAATACAATTCCTTGTCATATCCGGTAGATTTGATTCCGAGGATTCAGTTTTGCCTCTTTTATCACTTTGGTAAATGCAGCGGAAACCTCATCATTGGTCACCATCGCTGGGCATTAGCAATATTTCATTATCAAACCCGTGTTGGTCAGGATGGGATAAAACCAGGCCTGAACCTCGTATGAACCTGGTGTAATAATTAAACATAGTTATTGATTCTGTCATGTCTGTGTGGTTCCAGACTCACCTATTGACTATCAATCTTAGAAAAAACAAAACTCATTTTTCTTTTTTTTCTGTCATGTTCACCTGTTCCAACACAAATACCAGGAACCAATCATTTGATTTCTTACTTGATTGCGGAATCCAGAGTTTTTACTCGTTGTGTTGGCAGAGTATTGTCCTACCTAAAGATGTGAAAAAAGATGGGGATAAAAACTTTGACCCAGTTGAATGCTTTTTAGTGGAGGACCTTTTTACATCTAGCATCTACTGATATCCACATATCTTCTTTGTTTTTGTAGGTCACAGATGAAAGGCGTGAATTGAACAGCTTATATAGTGGAAATAGTTTCTTATTTGTTTATCTAGTATTTTCATGAAAGTTTTCACCTTGATGTACTTGTCTTCTTCAGATTCAACAAAAAGTGGTGACGCAGTGGAAAATACCTCAAAATCAGACAAGATAGGTTCAACAGCGGAGGTAACGGACTGTATCGATAACCTCTCCTTGTCGTCCCACAGCAGCGACACCACAAGTCTACGTGGAGAAGACATACAGAAGGCCAGCCCAGCTGCGTCAATATTACGGCCGCGATCGGGCAAGGAATATCTCAAAGTCGATCGAAAGAGATTCACTGAGGATAACTCACAACCAGAGCCAAGAACACCGACCTCTCCGACAGGTGTGTTCACTTTTGAAGATACCATTATGAACTCAGAATCGCCGTCTCGGAATTGTTATAGTGGCAGCCGTGGGAATCACTCGCCAAAGTCGCCAGACAGTACGACGAGTAGTGAAGGGCGACCTATACCACCGAGGATCGGTGATCCAAACTATGTCGGGGTGAGGGATCGGGAAAGAGCGTATATGAATATGGACATGACCCCACCCGGTACCCCACCTAACTCTGTTTACTCAGTCAGTCCACAGCCTTTGGAACAGACAAATCCGTATCTGAATTATGCAGAACTAGACTTGTCGCCGGGTAATAAACACCGGCCGTATGTAACGCCGCAACGGACCCAAAAGGAACCTGAGCCTATTCACTCGCGACCTCTATCTGCTCAACTTAATTATGCTGATCTTGACCTTGTACAGTCGAGTAAGGACAATAAGAAAAAGGTACGAAAAACTGTACAACGGGCGTCATCTATAGAATACGCCCAAATAGATATGGTGTCTACTAAGGCCTTGTCGAAAACTGGCAAAGAACATGCCATTTACCGTGAAGATCCACCAGTAAGCAGTCTAAAAAGAAGTGAATCAAAGAAAACTTCATCGCCTTTATTAAGTGGATCTAGAAAGCCTACTGCAGGTTTTTTCCGTGATAGGAAAGGAAGTACGTCGGCGAATTCTTGAAGCTCACGTCAGTTTGGCAGAAGAACAGTGAAAATGATGGTCGCTGCATGCTGCCAGATTCTGGTCAGTTGTAGAATGGCGAGTGCAGGCCATGCCATGCATTTGACAGTGCATCGTATTTGGTGCTTAGGCCTACTGCCGTAGTCGGATAGACATTGGCTGCTGGAGGATGCTTGTACTTTGATGTGACATTTTGGAAAGTAGGCGATGTCGAAAGAGGTAATTTCTTTGCGGGATGATTAAATTTCATACCAGCTTCATACTGAAAATGTCCTGTGGTCAGGAGTTTTCCCAAGATAGAAATAACAATTGCTTATGTAACTAGAAAGGATTGAGAATATTTGGAGATGTTTTTATATGTTGGTCAGAAGTGTGCCATAAAGCTCAGGTTTGCGAAAAGAAGTTTGTGAGGGGGAACAGAAATAATCATGTGTTTCTTCCAGAAATTTTAAATGGCAGGTATTATTTGAAAAAAGAGTATGGGTTGTATAAATGAACTCAAGCAAATGCTTTTACTTCTCTTTGTAGAGGGCGCCTTGTACAGCAGAAATGAAGTAGAAACTTTTACTTGTTACCGGTACATCATCATCATCTTTCTAGCGATATATATATGTATGTTTATTTCATACTTTACAGTAACGGGTGCGATGGTGTGGAAACTAGAAACACATGATTATTTTACTGAGCCTCATTTTATTGTCAATAAATTGAAGTTGAATATGAAAGAAGTAAATTGGCAATACCGTATGTAAAACAGCCTGACAGGTTATACCGGTAATTCCAATTCAGCTCAAGTAGAAAATGCTGTTATACCTGGTAATTGGGCGATGTTTTATTGCCAATTTACTTTCAATACTAAATTGAATATAGTGGGGTTCAAAATATTTATGCATAAAAGAGAGTTTTGTATATATCGAAGGCAAATATGGTTTATATGAATTTGAAATTTAAAGTTTGAAACTAATTTTTGTGTATTGTGAAAATTCAGAAAAGTTACTGATGTATAAAGAGTGTGTGGCAAACTTCTGTTGCGGAATGGACACACTTCTGTTGCAGGATGGATGTACCGGGTACAAGCCAAAAAAACGATACAAGTGTTGTGAAATTTCACTACGCCCATGTGTCTACGGAAAAATATGTTTGATCATGCGAGGGTGATCTTGGCACTGGTTATTGGATGAATACCTCATCTGTCACAGACTTGGGTGTCTATGAAGTGCCTAAAGTCTGACTGAGTCTACTGCAACTATTGAAATGGTCATTTTCTTCACGAATATAACCCCGTGCACTGGTAGACTTGGTCAGAATTTATCAATGGTCTACAAGTACTGTATGTAATATCACATACCGTACTTCAAGTATTGTTGCTGTGGTTGCTTTCAGTATTCGCTATGAGAAATTAGAAATGCTCACATCTTGCGTAGTGCAGTAATTGACTCTACCACTCCAAAAGAGTGCAGCACCTGACAGGTCAGCATCACGACGTCCCGCACGTCATTTCATGATGTCTTGAGGTGAGACGAAAAAAATCAAATTGTTTCACGACATCATGATTGCTGAAACGACTGGATTTTTTTCGAGTCGCGTCATGGCGTTCAGTAATGACGTGCGGGACGTCATGACGCTGACCCGTCAGGTGCTGCACTCTTTTGGAGTGATACTGTCTATTGAGTTAGAGGATGCAAGAAACCTGGAAATAGAGTTCTAATCATGAATCAATACAAGGATAACCACTTGCTTGTCTAAGTGGTACAAAGTTGTGCCATAATGGTGCGATTATTTTATATGTATTGTATGATGAATATTGTATCATGGCCATAAAGAGAGCGTGAGGTTGAGTAATTTTTTGCACATTTTACCTCTCATTTTCCATCATTGTTGGATTTTACATTATGTCGTGGCTGCAAGGTCAGTGGAGAATCTGATAAAGTCCCCATTTATTCACCAATGACTATGGAAAAAGTTCAGTTGAACCATTTTCTCATTGCAAATTAGTGTCAAATGTACTTTGAGGGCGGTTCACAGCCAGTCTTTCCAGCTGGCTCCAACATGGAAAAGTTCCAGAAAGAACATGAATCTGTAATGATGATGATGCATTACCGGTAAGTCAAGTCTGACATTGAAACAGGCTGGCTGGATAGGCCTGCTGGCTATCAACACCTGTACAAGGCCATGTGCGATGCCTAAATTATGTTCAATACAGTCTGCTCTACAGCTGTTGCTGATTTATTGATTCAGTTGAAAAGAAAACAACAATAAATACAAGTATGTGAGATAATTTTCCAGATGAATTTGTGGGTTCACTCAAGTGCTTTTCAGTAATAAACAAAAAGGTATTAGATAATTTGTTCACGAATGGAAAATTTAGCCGGAGCACAGTATTCGCAGATGCAAATTTACTTCGTGTTTGTTTTGCTTCTCTTTTGTTCACTTTCGTTTCGGGTGAAAGGGAAGCTGCAGATTTTGTGTGCTGGTAATCACGTTGAGGGCCGCTTTGCCCTTGACACTCATCCGAAGTATCAGGTGTCTTGGGCGGTTGTAGGAGGCTCGATGGTGTCTGTTGTTGAGGTGGTGTGAGAGCGAGTTCAACTTGCATTCAGGTCGCCACATGTCATTGCACTCTCTGGTCTGAGAGGATAGTTAGTTTGAAAGTTTCTCACTAGGTGGCATCATGATCGATCGTTAGAATGCCTTTGTACCTGTAATTGATAAAATGAGCTGTGTGCTGAATGTAAGTGACACTCCTCTGAACTGTTCAGTTTTGTTTGAAGTTGGCTTGAATGTCTTTCTACCTTGTGTCACTTGTATTTCTTACTTTCTCTCATGATCTTTCATTACAAGTTGCTGATGAACAAGAGCCACACCAGTTAGTTCTGGCCAATCATAATTTTGGTACTTGAATAGGGATTAGCCCTATGATGTTTCAAAGTAGATATTGGTACATATCCCTTTATGTATATTTTAGAGATTATCTGTAATACAGAGCCAGTTTTATCCTGCAGTTTCATAGGAATGACTATGACAACGAGGATTTTTTTCTGTATTTATCTGGCCATTTTGTTGGGGCAGCTTTGTCTATATGACAGAATTATGGCAGAGATCGATGTGCAGTTTCGTTTCACCTTCTTCCAGGAACTCTCCTGGGAAATCAAAACTTTTGATAGAAAGCTACTTGATTCTTTAAACTTGGATTGATAAACGGACCGGATTTGGAATGACTCGTGGCATTTTCCTTAGAAATTAAAGCACCACGGTATGCAATCTCCCAAGAGGTATTTTGACTGCCAACGTAGAGGGAGCCATCTAGCAGCAGTAGGCCCCAATACAAACTACAAAAAAACCATTACAAAATGTACGTAATACCCCGCGTCCACTCGCCGAAAATGTAGTTAGCCCCTGGGATTGGAGAGTGCACCACTCTCCAATGCCAGAGACTAACTACGGCGATGGTGACGCCGGCTGTCGAGAAAAAATGGCAATACCGTGGTGCTTTAAATGATTTTGTCATAATCTAGAATCATGAAAGCGATATTTTCATAATCATTGTGGTATTTAATGTAGATGGGTTTCCAGCAAAACATATTTTCATAAAGCTGAATATATGAAATCGTAAAAACATCTTGTCTTTTTTATTTGTGTTCTCAGTGATGTTTGGAAAAGGATATTGAAAGCCTGATCCTCCCATCTGTGAGTACCCCAATATCGATATCAAATCCCATGTAACTTGTCCGTAGAAAGGATCGGCTATGGGCACTGGTGGCTTAAAAACACCTGCTATCCTATGGTGAGAAATTATGGCAGATCCATTGTTAGGCTTAGGTCAACACAGAGAACTAAAGTACAACAAAGGCTAATATTTCCAATCATAGTTTTATTTTAGTTATCTCACAGTAATCAGAAAACATAGCCAACAATAAATCAACTGTACAAGAACATAACAATAATGATGATATTCACAACTGAAGCCAAACAATGTCCCCCACCTTTCACTTTCAGAGCGGATCCGTTGCAACTAGACCTAAACAATGTGGTCAATGCTATAATGTGTTGACAATCCCCATTCCAATTGCGTTACCAATGCTACACCTCCCCTCACCCAGGCCTTGTAATTTTGTTTGTTACAAACTGCCCAAGATACCAGTCAGAGCTGGACCCTGCAACCAACTCCCCCTTGAAATGCCGACCAATGATGAACTTTGTCAGTGACTGATCGACTTCACTCAATATTCAGTCACAGACAAAATTCATGGTCGTTAGTAATGATTGGTGAGTCTGTCAGTGCATGTGGGAGACTTTTTGCTAAGTTCTGCAGAGTGCTCCAAAATTACATGTGCTAAAACAAAACCCACTAGACTGGTCCCCTGTCCTGGAGCTGCTCCACTATTATGTAATAGCAGAGTGGCTCGAGGACAGAGGCGGGACCAGTCTAACAGACTTCAAGAAGTGTCTGGTTGGATGGTCAGCAGTATGCTCTGGCTAGCATCCCTTAATAAGTGAAATTTGGCAGAATGGATGGTCTAAGCAGCTGAGGCCTACCTCTTTGCAGTGAGTTGGGTTGCCCTTCCCAAATTTAGTTTATTTTCAGCATCATCCTTGGTCAATCAATGCCTCATGCTGTTTTCTTCAACACTGAGTTCATTATGCCATCCCACGAGTGGGATTGAGATATAGTTACGGGTAACAGAGACCATCCATACAGAACTAATGTCAAATCCAGTCTCGTTGTTTCTTCTCGTTGTCACTCGTCGTGTTGCATCCTCATCCTCGTCATATCTATTCATCGATACAAACATGATATCGGCATTTATGTCCCTTCCTCTTCCTGACTTATTCGTTTTGAATGTTGAATGTTGGCGTTGTGTTTTGATTTTGAATGTTGGCGTTCCTTCCAATCATGAAATGGCATTATGTTCAGTGTTGAAAAAAACAGAGTCAAACCAAAAGAAAGGCTGATTACCAAGACAACTTGGACTTGTTCCCCCCCCCCCCCCAAAGAAATATACCCCAGGTTATGAAGCCCTATTAAATTTCATCAAAAATTCATAAGCGAGCAATCACTCACTTATGAATTTTTGGCATTATGAACCTACATGTACGGATCACATCAGGTACTCCTGCTTACTTTCTGAAGCCACTAATTCCAGATTCTTCTCAAGAACTATGAGGTTGTAATAATACCGATGGCCTTGACCAAACCAACAACTTTAAAAGACAAGTACGTATTGGGGCCAGGCCCGTAGCTAGCATAGGGACAGGGGGGGGGGCAAATGCCCCCCCAGGCCAATTGTTCAAAAAAAATTTTTTTTCAGCAAAATCAAATGGGATAAAAGATCAGAATTGTTCGTGTCTCAGAGTGCAGGAAATTGACATCAAATCGCATCTCAGAGCTTCTAATTTTCAAAATTTTTCTGGGGGAGGCCCCCAGACCCCCCGCAAAACAGGCCCCTGTGGCGCTCGAAGGCCAAGCCTACGTCCGGGCAGCCTGTTTGCTTAAAATGCCCCCCTAGCGAAAAAAAGCTAGCTACGGCCCTGATCGTGTACAGGAAGATGAGATGTCTAGGACGGTCCCTATGATTTTTCGCAGCGATTTGGATTATTTTGATCAGTGAATTAAGGGTATCTTCTGCCTTCATCTTTATGCAGTCGTTTAAGTTTTAGGCCTATGCTCACTAATATGACAAGCCGTTTGTGCACTTATTAGAAATACTAGCATGGTACCCGTGGCGAGCACATTCACAGGATGCATGTGGCCAGAGGATAGCATTTTGCTGGACGTCTCTGTGTGGGAGGAAAATGTTTAGTGGGGGCCAACTCCTCGGACAATAATCTAGGCCTATGGGAAGCAGATGGCAGCAGTTTTATGTGTTGAAGTTCCTATTTTCTGATCACCCTACCTGGTTGAAGACAATGCATTATACCTGGTTCCGTCGGCCACCGTGTAGATGGTGTTGCGTACGCAGCGCCATCTACACGGTGGCCAGCGAAACCAGGCTAGTGGGCATTGCAAATCATTGGAAGTTTCTTCCTG